>PITA01002125.1:39977-171242 GCA_004023965.1 Spilogale gracilis | reverse complement strand
AATGATTGGCTCTAAACTAAGCATAAAGTCATTTTTATAGAAACTTAGTGAAGCATGTGGTGCCTGGGTGGCTCAGTTGGTTAAGCGTCTGCCTTTGGCCCAGGTTATGATCTTAGGATTCTGGGATCAAGCCCAGCATGAGGGAAATGGGGGATCTTAATGGGGAATCTGCTTATCCCTCTCCCTGTGCCCTTCACCCCCACTTATGCTTTCTCTCTCTCTGAAATAAATAAATACAATCTTAAAAAAAAAAGAAGGTGAAGCATAAATGCTAGGGTAGAAATCAGATATATACTCTTCTGGCTGAATACATATTCTGAGATGCTACTTATTAGAGAAAAAAGAAATACTTTAGTGATGGAGAGAGTGCTTACCTTTTACTTCTAGAGAAAGTGAAGCTGTGCAAATCTAGGAAGATTTTCTTTGAAGGCAAGAATGTGCAAAATGGGAAAGCCAAGATAATAAAATTTTAATCCATTTATTCAACTGTGTGCCTATGAAAAAAGTAGGTAATAGCTTTTGCTGAATAGAAATGTAATGAATGGAAGAACACAGCATGGAAAAAAGCTATTTACTTACAATATAGATCAATATTTGTGGACTGGATGAAGTATTGTTGAGGAGAATGCAAAGTAGGTGAGTGATCATGATGGGATGGGATAATTTAGGGAAATTTATGTAATGAAGTGGTTTTTAGCCATAAGGTGATTGTTTTCTCAGGGAGACAACTGCTTATAATGAATGTTCACTGAAGCTCACATTGTCGCATTTTCATGACTGAGAAGCCAGCCTTTCTCTCACCTAATTGCCTTGGCTAGAACCTTAAGTACAATAATGAAGCGAGATGTCCTTGTCTTGTTCCCGGTATTAGTGGAGAAATCATCTAGCCTTTTACTATTAAGTATGCTGTTAACTGTTGGTTTTTAATATATATCTTTTTTCAAGTTGAGAAAGTTATTTCTCTTCTTTTCCTAGTTTTTGGTGAATGTTTTTATTATGAAAGTGCTGAATTTTTTTCAAATGCCTTTGCTTCATCCCATGTGATTTTGATTTTTTATTCTACTGATACACATTAGCTAATTTTCAGTATTAAACTAACATTCCATCCTTGGGATAAATTCCAGTTGTTATAATTTATAAGGATATAATTCTTTTTATAGGTTGTTGGGCTTTGCTAGTAATCTGCTAAGGATTTTTACATCTGTATTCAGATTTTTCTTGAGATGTCTTTGGTTTTGGTGTCGGGGTAATACTGGCCTCATAAAATGAGAAGTATTTCCACCTCTTCTGTTTTTTGGAATTGTTTGTGAAGAAAGAAGGGTTAATTCTTCTTTAAATGTTTGATAGACTCTCCTTCCAGTTGCCTTTTATGACAGTCTGCATTGTCCCTGAGAGCTTCCTAAAGCTTGAACTTCTCCATGTTCTATTAAAAATGAAGTCAGTTCCTGTGAGAAAAGATTAGAAGATATCTATTTTGTAGCTTGTTTCTTCCTTCAGGCAAAGTTTATGAACCAGGGCTCTGAAGCTGAGGGTATGGACCATGGCAAGCTTCTCTCTGAGTGACACCCCACTCTATGAGCTGAATTTTTGTTCGAGGGGTGGGCAGCAGTGTGAGATCCTTTGAATGTGTCTTTCCTGGCATAGAACCATTGTCTGAGAAAGAGTGGTCCGGGCCCCAGAATTCTTAGAATGTTGTGACCAAGATATAGCTTCTGTTCCACAATTTGGGGCTGGGCAGAAAGGAGCTCCCACCTCTCAACCACATTCACCTGTGATTTAGTCTCAGCAACAGATGGCTGGTGGCAGGACGAGAAATGCTGATGTCCTGTTCTTCCTGGGAGAAAAGCCCTCTAACTAGGAGCTGGGGGTGGGGGGGAGGAAGGAGCTCCTAAAACCTTTCAAACATGCAGAAAAATAGAGGGGGATTTCACCTGTATTAACGTTTTGCCATATTGGCTTCCAAATTATTTTTCATAAAGAAAATGTCACAATAAAGTTATGTTTCCTTTGCATTTATGTAGGGTATATTTAAAATATATGTGAAACCAAGAGGGAGAGGAATATAAGGTTTTCTAGCATCTGAGCTTTCTTTAGCATTACCGTATATGAGTCCAGTTTTTTTAATCTAACAACAACAAACCACTCCCAACTGCTCTAGCTAACATGTTGGAACCACTCCCAACTGCTCTAGCTAACATGTTGGATCCGGGATCTACATTCACCTATATCAGTAAGTTCAGCCCTATATAAAATCATGTACCCCTCCCCTGGCTCATCCATACCCTAACTCTGTCTGCTGGAAAGATATGTAACCACTCACCAAGGCTTTGAGTACTACCTTCATGAGAGGTGCCTCTGCATATTTGAAAAACTCCTAGGGGCACCTGGGTGGCTCAGTTGGCTAAGCGACTGCCTTCGGCTCAGGTCATGATCCCGGAGACCTGGGATCAAGCCCCACATCGGACTCCCTGCTCAGCAGGAAGCCTGCTTCTCCCTCTCTCACTCCCCCTGCTTGTGTTCTCTCTCTGGCTGTGTTTCTCTCTGTCAGATAAATAAAATCTTAAAAAAAAAAAAAGAAAGAAAAACTCCCAAATGGTGGGGTTCTCTGTAGGCCAGGTATATGTATAGGAAATGCTGTATTTGAAATGACATCCCCTATTTAGATCAAGCTTGTAATAGCACCTTCAATTGCTGGTGTGGTTGTCAAAACAATATCAGAGAGGAGTGGTAATTGGAAAGTTCTGAACTACAGCTGTCTGTGTGGTTAACTGATCCTAAAGATCAATGAAGTAGACCCTCTACTTAGTTCTACTGAATCTTCATAACAGAAAAAGTCTCTGTCTACTTGGGAAACAATGATAGAAACTCTTGGCTTCTCAGCCATCTTTCAGAGTTAATCAATTAGCACACGTAGGATCTCTAACTAAAGTGTTGTCACTGTATCTTGAAGAAAGATCTTATAGTAATAATAGAAGTTTCTTCTCAGCCTTCCCCAAAGAGATCCATTTCTACTTATGAGAACAATAGATATTTGGAAAGACAAAACATCCAGACCTTTCAGGGGTTGTTATACTGAACAAATCCTCCAAGAAAGCACAATTTTATGGGCCAGTGGTCAGATTGTGTCTTGTGGATCAGGTAACATGTGGAATCTCCTCAAGATGGGTCTGCTTATTTATAAGACAGCAGATCTTGGAGGATATTGTAACCTTAGGAACTCCAGTGGCAGTTGCTGACCTAGAAGTCTCTTTTATTTATTTGTTTATTTAATTTATTTTTTTATTTTGAAGAAAGCATTTGGTTCTTGACCCTTGGTACAGTCATTGATCGAATGGCATTCGACATTCCAAACAGAGAACACTAGATTTTGTTTTGTTCTGTTTTGTTCTCTCTCTTGGAAGAGAAGCAGGATGCCTCTATTTACTTGTCTTAGGGATTACATTAGTGCTATGATTCTGTGCCACAATTTAGTTCCTGGGGATCTGGATGATCTCACTCTTCCAACAGGACTGCACACAGGCTCACTTCATTGATGCTGTCATATTTATAGTATCTTAAGGACAGGAAGAAGCATCGTCTCTGATTGTTTTGTTAAGACATACTCCAACCAGAACCTAATAAATTAGTGATGCTTTCCCATCGGTGAAATTTCTGGAGTTTAATTAGTGTGGGTATGTTGAAATTTGCCTTCCAGTTGAAGTTTTGCACCCTATACCCCTGTGACTATAAAAGGAGGCCCTAATGATGCTTAGAGGCATCATTAGATAGTGAAGATTATATATATTTGGTTGTGCTACTCTGACACATTTACATGATGACCTAAAAAGCTGCCAGCTTTGAATAGGGGCCAGAGTTTGAAGTGGTACTCCAGCTTGTCCAGGCTACATTCCAAACATCTTTGCTCTTATGAGTTAGCGGATTCAGTGGTGCTAAAGATGTCTATTAGGACACTAGGATATTGAATACAGTCAGATGCTAGCTCTAATATACAATATTACAGTAGAGGTCACAAGGGCTTAGATGGAAAGGTATGTCCTTTTTGGTAAGTAACTGTTTTCCATTTGAAAAGCTACTCTTGGCTTATTCTTGGCCCATTCAGATAATACATCCCAAATTTGGGACATTAACTGATCATATAACTGATCCAGCCCATCATGATTAAATGTTACCTGATCCCCAATATCATGATAACAAACCTTCTAAATGCACTTCATCATGAAGTGAACGTTATTACATACAGTACCAGAGTAGAGAGAGTCTTGAATTATGAATTGCAGGAGCAGGTGGCTTATATTTCCAGCCCTGAAACACTGCCAGTTCTTCTGTAACCCAAGAATATTCCTTATGGGGAGAGTAATTGAGTAAGGAAGAAATAAAGCTTGGTTTGCAGATAGTTCTGTATGAAATGCTGGTATTAGCTAGAAGTAATCACCTATGGCTGATTTTAAAATGAAGCATAGAAAGGGAATATCCCCAGCAGGCAAACTTTGGTACATTTCATTTGGTACATTTCAGTTGGCTTGGAAAGAGAGATGGCCAGAGGTAAGGATCTGCATTGATTTATGGACAGTGATTAATGATTTGTCAAGATGGTCAGTATTAGAAGATGCAATATTGGACAATTGTGGATAGAGAAGTTTGGGGAAGAGGTATATCCCTAAAGCTCTTGGAATGGGTTTACAGTGTGAAAATACCTGTGATCCTGTGACTTCTCATCCATATCACCCACGAAGGAAGATATGGTGAATTGCCCTTCTATTTTCCATTTTAGTGCTTGCTCAGTATGCTATTTAATAAAGGGCTGTGGTGGTGAGGATGGAGATTATACATGAATACAACAATATGGATACTCCTAACCAAGGCTTATCAGGTTGCTGATTGTCTAAGATATTCAACTCTGAGCTTCCAGTATGTTATTACATGCTAGGATATGTTGAACATACTAGATTCTTCAAATAATTGAGAAGAAAGATTGCCCTTACTATTATAGACAATATATTTGCAAACTGAATTTACTTCCCTGCCTACCATCTTCTGTTTGCATTAACATGGGTGGACATATTAAGTCACAATATCCTACAAACACTCATTTTACAATAAATAAACAAAGGGACTCATTTTACAATAAATAAATAAAGCGGCAGGTGCATGCTCATGGCATTCACTACTATTACCATGTATTAATCTCATCAGACAGTTAACTAGTTATGGAAACATTTGAGAAGCTGGGTCCTCTAAACTAGCTACCACTATTCATGGCTGTTTCTTTTATAAATAGAACACATAGATTTAGGAATTAAGGGTTAGAAATGGAGTGAACTATCATGCTCTTATATATAATTATATATTTACAGTTTTCAACGTAATCTATCTGCAACTCTGAGTCCTGCAGTTTTAAGGGTTTTAGAACTAAGAGAATAATGCTTACAACATCTTGTTGATGATTTCATTGAATTATAAGCTGAATGCTCTATGGCCATTTTGAGTTCCAATGCCATTGGAGAAATCGGCAAAACAGAATTTTGTACTGTTGGCTGGGATAACTGATTATAGATATTATGGGGAAATAGTTTCTTATACACAATGAAGAAAAGGATGAGAAACGACACAACCAAGAGATTGCCTTGATGCTTCTTAGTGCTATTATGATCAGGAGTAAAAGTTGCCATAATCAGCTCTAGACAGGTAAGGCAGTAAAAGGCTCAGAAGCTTTCAAAGCGAAGGTGTGATTCATCCCATCCTGTCTAGCCAAGGTGATACTAGAGGTAAAAGGAAAACAGAATAGATGCTGGAGGGAAATAGTTATAAATACCAACCATAGCCTCATGACTAATTGCAGAAACAAAGACATGGACATTACATTTTTTTTTCCTTGAGAGATTACAGACACACTCACACACACATTTAGTGTCTGATATCTTTCCCACATCATAACTAATTACTACTGTTGTAATTTAATCACGTGTTTAAGATATAGTCATAGACTGAGTGGAAGGAAGTATTACCAGAGATCCTGGAACTGAAACTCTGGGGAGACATGACTGGTCTTTTTGTTTGTATGAAGAATAATTTCAGTATGTTAGTTGAGAGTATTATTACTGTTGTGTGAAGTTCAGTATTAAAGAAGGCTGTATTGTGGGCAATATAGTGAATAGTCATCGTTTTATTTTTCTGGCTTCTGAAATTTTTGCACACTGTAAAAGTATGCTTTTGTTGTGTAACACATCACTATGTGACTTAGTGGCTTAAAACAACAACTGTTTATTTCCTTACAATTCTGTAGGTTAGAAATTTGGATTAGGCGCAGCTGAGAAGGCTCTCTCTATTCCACACTGTATCAGTGGGAATCATTCATGCATTTGTGCTTGGTTGGATGGTGTTCTCACTGCTTGGTAACTTACCTCTATTTTACTTCCTGGCTAGCAGGCTGCCCTGAGGTTATTCCCATGGTGGTGACAGCAGAGTTTCCAAAAGCAGCAAGGGAGGGCAGCTGTTATGTAAGAGCACATTTCAAGTCTCTGCTTGCTCCCTATTTGCTAATGTTTCATTGACTAAAGCAATCACATGGCTAATCTTAGATTTGAGGGATAGAGAAATAGACTCCACTCCTTAATTGTAGGAGCTGTAAAGTCATGTTACAAAATATTAGGAAGAATTTGCAGCTGTTTTTGCTGTCTATCACAAACACCCTCCTATGCCTACTCTCAGTAGATATTAGAGGCTTTCTAGCCTTTCCTGTGCTGTGAGCTAGGACCTAGCCTCTGCCAGTCAGGCGCACCCTGAGCCATCTTTTCATTAGGCTCTGAGTGGCTCAAAGAATCAAGCACCGTGTTAATTCCACTTTGAAAGGTGGAGGCATCCGGTTAAGGCTCTAGTGGTGTCATCCAGGGTCCAACTCTCCTCGTGGTGGTGATTTGATGTTTGCTGCCTGCTTAGTGGCCGTAGGAATGTTGCCTTCATTGAACCAGTTCTAAGCTGTAGTTTGAGGCTTTTTTTTTGGCCTGCAGAGTATTCAAACCTGGTTCTAGGGTCTTCATAGAGATTTTATATGAATTACCCAATAAACTAATAAATTTCTTTTCTAAATATATACATTTAGATAGAATTGATTTCTACTGTTTCCCATTAAAAATCTCTTAACTCATATGGTCCCTCCACATCCCACATCTTATCTTCCTTCTCAGGGATAATAACTATCCTGAATGGAGTATATTTTTACAGATTTATTACACACATATACACACATAAAATATATAAATACTTCAGTATATGGTAAAACCAATCTTATTAGTAAAATACTGTGTAATTAAAGTTTTCTTTTGTATTTCTCTGGTGACTGGGGTGGTTGATCACCTTTCTTTATGTCTATCAGCATTTATTTTTACTTTTGTCAAGTGGATATGCAATTTGCAGATTATTTTTATTGACTTGAATGATGGACTAACATACCTAGATTTTTATCTTCTCCCATGTTCTTTCCCCATGATTCCTAACTATTCTGCTATTCCTATTTAAGAAGATAGTTTTGTCTTTTTTTTAAGGGGGGAGAGAGACAGAGGGAGAAAGATAATGTCTTTTTTTTTTTTAAGATTTTATTTATTTATTTCACAGAGAGAGAGAGATCACAAGTAGGCAGAGTGGCAGGCAGAGAGAGAGGAGGAAGCAAGCTCCCTGCTGAGCAGAGAGCTCGATGCGGGTCTCGATCCCAGGACCCTGAGATCATGACCTGAGCTGAAGGCAGAGGCTTACCCCTCTGAGCCACCCGGGAGAAAGATAATCTTAAGCAAGCTCCACACCCACTGCAGAGCCTGTCACAGGGCTCAATCTCACAACCCTGAGGTCATGACCTGAGCCGAAATCAAGAGTCAACACTTAAGCAACTCAACCACTGAGGTACCCCCAAGAAGATAGTTTTATATTTTAATCAGCTTTTTAGTTTTTGTCACAGGATTAATTTGAAATGTGGTTTGGTTCTTACTGGAAGTGGAAGTCTCTATATATTTATTAAAATCTTCATTTTTCTCATTTTAGTAATGCCAATTACCAATCTGTTCTCTGCTCTTAGGAGTTTATTTTTTGTTTTCATTTTTTTTAAGATTCCACATATAAGTGAGAATTGTTTGGTATTTGACCATCTCCATCTGACTTATTTCTCTTAGCTTTTTGAGAGTTTGTTTATAATGTATCTCAGTGAAGGTTTCTGGGGTTTCTGAACCTCATGTACCTGGCTGGCCATATCTCTGTAGATTTGGGGGATTTTCAGTCATTTCTTTAAAAAGTTTTTGTCCTTTTTTTCTTATTCTGGAACTACCATAATGTGAAAATTGTTTCACTTGATGGAGTCCCAATGTTGATATATGCTTTCTTTTTATTACTATTTCTTGTCTCTCCTTTAACTGGATGATATCAAGCGGTCTATCTGCAAATTTCAGGTTCTTTCTTCTGCTTTATTGAAGCTTTGTTGAAGTTTCATTTTTCATTTGAAGTTGCATTTTTCATTTCATTCATTGAATTCTTCAGCTTCAGAATTTATTTGATTCTGTTTTACGATTTTTATTTCTTTGTTGAACTTCTCATTTTGTTAATGCATTTTTTCCTGGGTTCATTGAGTTGTCTCTGTTTGTTCTCTTGAATTTTGCTGAGCATCCTTAAAAAATTTTTGAATTATTTTGAATTTTTGAATTATTTGAATTTTATTTTGAATATTATTTTGAATTATTTTTCAGGTAGCTTGCTGGTCTCAGTTTCTTTGGGATCAGTTACCAGAAATTTATTTTGTTCTTTTGGTGATACCATGTTTCCTTTCTGTTTCTGATGGCTTTGTACTTACACCTGTACATTTTAGGGAACAGGTATCTCTTTCAGTCTTTTGGTACTAGCTTTGGTAGGGAATGACTTTAACCTGATGTTATCTGTGAAGGCAGCAGCTGGATGGAGTGCAGCATTTCTGGTTCCTGGAGGGCACCAAGACATAGTCTTTGTGCAACTCTACCAGTCAAGGTCAATGTTGGCAAAGAATGAGAAGGTCTTCAGTGGCTAAGACTGTGGGAGTTCTATGGATGGCTGTGGTTACTAGGGCTGTTGGGGTCCTGAGAAGCAAAGGCTGCAGGGATTCTTCTGTTTTCCCTTTTTTGTCTGTGGGAGGAAGTTCTTGCCAAGGGGATCCATTTTGGTGCCAGGTCTGGCAAGCTACTGAAAGACTGCAGAGCCAGGGTCCTGGGATCAAGTGTACACAGAACTCCCACAGTGCCTGGCTTCTGGGGCACAGGCATACTTGTTGTGGCATGGTGCCAGTGCCTGAAGTGTGGGTGTATGCAGATCTTCTATGGAACTGGGGTCTGGGGCTCTCTGGAGTGATTTGGGCCCAGAGGGAGACATGCATCAGCAGCATGAGCCCTGGGATGACAGAGTCCAGTGGTGGTTTGGGCCTAGGGGGCAGGGTGTAGTAGCAGCATGCCCTGGGGATGGTACATGAGAGTCCTGACTTTGTCCCCAGCATTCAAAGTGCAGAGCATTTTTGCCTTTGTTATGCTGAGCCAAATCCCTGACTGAGGACCTAGGAGATGGGGCACAGTGCAATGGCACACTCTGGTGATGATGGCTCGAATCCATGACTGAGACCTAGGGACAGGGTACAGAACAGCTTCAGAGTAGCCCTGTTGTTGCAGGTCAAAGCCCCAACTTGGGACTCAGGTGGTGTGATAACAACAGTGGCAGTTGGGTATTGTTGTTGATGGGTCAAAACATGACTTGGGATCTGAGGATAGGGCACAGAGCAGCAGGAGAATGCAGCCCTGGTGTTGGTGGATCAAAGCTCTGCTTCAGACCTGGGGCAGGGTATAGAGCAATGGTAGCTCCAGTCCCATGGATGGTGAGCTGCTGTGGCATCCTGAACCAATAAAGCCTGCCATAGTAGCCACTGGGGCCCCTGGAGCAGGTCTCACTGTAGTGACAGCTCTAGCCTTGAGAAGGAGGTACAGCAGGTGGAGACTCTAGGGATCCTCAGTAGTAAAGGCTGAAAACATCCACAACAGTGAGGCTTGCTGGGATTCTCCTGTTCTTCCCTGTGGGGCAGAATTCTTCTGACGGAATCCTTCTTGGCACTAAACTGCCCTGGACTGGGGTGTGGGGAGATGCAGGTGAAATGGTTCTCATGCTTTTACTAGATGCCACCCCTGGTTTCTGTTATCATTTTTGCTGTTGTGGGGGTGATGAGTGTTGAGACCGCCATCTTGCTGATGTCACCTCCAGCAACCTTTAATCTTTTACCTATCATTATAGTTTTACCTTTTCAAGAATGTCATATAGTTGGAATCATACAGTAGATAGTCTTTTCATATTGGTTTCTTTCACTTAATATGTGTTTAAGGCTCCTCTGTGTGTTCCCATGGCTTGACATCTCATTTTTTTAAAAAAAATCACTTAAAAATATTCTATTGTCTGGATGTACCACTTTTTGTTTATTCACTCACCTACCAAAGGGCATATTGATTGCTTTTATGTTTTGGCAATTATGAATAAAGCTGCTATAAACATCCTTATCCAGGTTTTTGTGTGGACTTAAGATTTCAGCTCCTATGGGTAAATATCAAGGAGCGCAATTGTTGGAACATGTGGTAGGAGTGTGCTTAGTTTTGCAAAAAACTGCCAAAATGCCTTCTAAAATAGCTGTACCATTTTGCATTCCGACCAGCAACGAATGAGGGTCCCTGTTGCTCCACATCCTCATTACCATTTGGTGTTGAGTGCTTCGGATTTTGGCTATTCTAATAAGTGTGTAGTGGTATCTCATGGTTATTTTATTTATTTTTTTAAGATTTTATTTGTTTATTTGACAGAGAGAAACACAGCTAGAGGGGGAACACAAGCAGGGGGAGTGAGAGAGGGAGAAGCAGGCTTCCCGCAGAGCAGGGAGCCCGATGCAGGGCTTGATCCTGGGATTCCGGGATCATGACCTGAGCTGAAAGCAGACACTTAACTACTGAGCCACCCAGGTGCCCCTTGTTTTGAAATTCTCTAATGACAGGATGAAGAGCATCTTTTTATACACTGATTTGTCATATGTGTGTCTTCTTTGGTTAGGTGACTATTCAGATCTTTTGTTCATTTTTAAATCGAGAGGTTGATTTTTAAGAGTTGTTTGTATGTTTTGGGTTGGTAGTGGTCCTTTATCAAATATATCTTTTTTAAAAAGACTTTATTTATTTATGTATTTGTGTATGTATGTATGTATGTATGTAAGTATGTATGTATTTTAGGGAGAGAGAGAGCAGGGGAATGAGAAGGACAAACAAACAATGCTCTGAGCATGGAGCCTGATGCATGACTTGATTTCAGGACACTGAGATCCTGACGTGAGCTGAAACCAAGAGTGGACGCTCAACTGACAGAGCCACTCAGGCACCCCTTTCAAATGTATCTTTTGCAAATATTTTCTCCCAGTCTGTGTCTTGTCTTCTCATTCTCTTGATAGTGTCTTTCTGCAGAACATCAACAGGCTATATTTTGATAATTTCAGCCAAAATATAGAGGTAAGTCTGCACATTTAGCCTTCAAAGATTGGTATAAAGTAAAGACTGGTATTTGTGTAAAGGAATAAGAGATACCTGGCAGGTCTTTCAGAAAGAGCTAGAGGAAAAGAGTGTGAGTAATGTGGACTTTTACCTTTATTTCATGCAAGTGACTTATATGTCCAGCACATAGCAGACCTTCAAGTATTTAGGATTGAAAAAGGAGAAGAAAATGATCAACAGAACAAGGCCACTTGTGTAATTGGTTCAAACCTAGTACTTCTGTGTGACCTTGTCACAACTTGTGACCTTGTCACAACTTCTTCAGCTCTACTATAGATGGGCATTACCTATTTTTCACGGTTGCTGTTAGTAATAAATGACATATCATGTGTAATGGCATATGGTACAGTGCCTAGGCTGTGACATGTGCTCCCAATGTTAGCCACTGCTCATCTTTCCTTCTTCCCTTAAGAGTCCCCATTGTGGAAAGATTCAAGGCTACAAAATGATTATCCATTGAAGAAATTTATGAATGGTCCAAGACCAGTTTTAAATACTCTCAGTGACCAGGCATGTTATACACTTGTGTGTCTTTATAAAAGAAAAATTCTACTGTATGTCACTTCTGTTAAATAGCATGTGGACCAAAACGTGCATTTGAAAAAAACCACTGAGGATGCAAAGCCTAGGTTTAATAAAACAAGGTTCTGGATGGCTGGAAGGGTAAAACGAAACTAATAGTTCCAAAGGTCATGATAAATGAATTAGGAAAGTAATCAAAATGGCTTAGCAAAGCAATGCTGTCATTCTTCATCTTAATGAATCTCTTAAAGAGTAAATATACGGAGAAAGATGAAAGTAATTATTGACTGTATATCTAGTTATTGAAGCTGCTGGTATCTCCAAGGAATACAGTTCATAAAGCTGAGGCTGTAGGTGAATATACATATATGTCACACAGCTGCCTCAGCCCTGGGAAGTATATATCACGTTTACATAGTGAGTGTACAAATACTTATTTTAATGAATATGTTATGTAGAACCTGTCCCTCTGTTACACCCCACTCAGTTTATACAGCTGTTGTCTTGGGCGTTAGGAGGGCTAGAAAGAACTTGGCAGTCGATGTCAGAGACTTGAGTCAGCTCCCATCTCTACCATTCCTTGCTGAATAAGAAAGCATTGAATGTCCTGGCCTGCTATTGAACAGCAAAAGGCATAGAGGAGACAAATAAAGGAAAAGTTTTTAGCAAGAGTTTCAAAAAAGGAAGATGAATGATCCACAATATTATTGCTATGAGAAACACAATAAATACTCTTTCTATGTATATTGTGTTGGAGGATGGCTTTGGTGCAGATCTTTTTTTTTTTTTAAGAGTTATTATTTATTTTAAAGAGAGAGCGAGAGAGAGCGAGAGAGCATGCATCAGTGGGGGGGGCAAAGGGAGAGAGAATCTCAAGCAGACTCCATGCTGAGCGTCAAGCCCAACATGGGTCTTGATCTCATGACCTGACTGTGCCTCCCAGGCACCGCACTGGTACAGATTTTATTTGCACCAACCCAATAGGATATTGTTAGAGCTGGAGAGTCTCCAATCATTTTAGTAATTGATGAAGAACATACAGATCAGCCTTGTCATTTTGTCACTTTGACTAATGCAGCTATTAAATCACCTTTTCTAGTAAGTTGTAACTCATTATATAATAATCATATTAACTTAAAGGCACTTATAAATTCTGTCATGAAAACATTGTGAAGCCAGTATGGAAGTGTTACTCCATATTTCAAGGAAAAGTGCTGTACTTTTATGTTATACAAATGTATAACATAATGTATGTACTTTTGTGTTATACAAAAAGTGATTTTATATATATGATTTTTAAAAACAAAATGAAGATACACATACTATTTTATTACTAGATTTATTTTACTTACCAGTAAAGATGGAAAGAACATAAGTAAGATTCATGTTCTTGCATATTCTCCCACATTGTTCTTGTAGGTTTTATAGATTCTGGAATGTGGCTATACCATAGTTTATTTAACCAAACTCTATATCTGGGCATGTAGGTCATTTTCATTCTTAAAATAAGCCTATACCAAATATATTTATAGTTAACTTTCTCTTTCTTAGAACTGATTCCTAGTAGTGATATTGATGAATGAAGAATCAGAGCAATTTAAGGCAGAAAAGTTTTGAATAAACCTGAAACTTTTAAAGAATCTGATGTTAGAAATAATGAAGAATTAACAAGAACAATGGGAACTTTTTTGAAGCAGGGACAGCTGTGAAGATAAGAGTAGGAAATCATGTGTCCAGAGAAGAGCATTGTTAATATATCCTATAGGAATTAGTCAAAGTTATGATTGTAAAAAGGGCATTTTTTTTTTTCAAGATCCACTTGAAATTAAGGGAGTGGATTTAAGACTAAAGAGAGGATGTGCTTTTCCCAGTGATAAAGCACCTATGTAGATGTACCTTTTGAGGTGGACTAAAGGGGTAAAGGGGATGGTTTGGAAAGTTTCCTAGAAAATGATGGGCAACCTTTCATGGGCTACATGCTTCCATACTATAATGGTTTTCTGACTCATGTGGAAGCAATAGGAAGAGGCATGTTTTCCTAGTGACAACTTGGAGTGGAGATTTTAAGAGCAAATATTTCAGAACTTGACCACACAATGCAACAGAATTGACCTTTTTCAGAATGATTCTTTTTTTTTTTTTTAATTTTTGTATAGGGCGATCATTTTATGATTGGTTTAAAGGTTATATATCCATCTTATTGCAGTTGATTCAATTATGTCCTCAAAATGTTGTTTTGGATTGACTGTTCTTTAGGTTGTTTTTCTGTCTAGACATAACCTAAATGGCAGACAGCAGGAGGCTCTGTAAATATCACTTGTATCTGCAAACCCAAAGGCAAGCTGGGGCCACTTATCTGTCATTTCTGCCACACTTACACAGAAAGTATGTCAATCTCAGCTTCCTTCAGCCTGGCTCAGCATCAAGCCCTAAAGAATTTCAGCTGGAAAAGTAACTACATTCAGTCTTTGTGTCAATACTAACTAAATTTCTTTTTTTTTTTTTTTTTTTTTTTAAATTTTATTTATTTGACAGAGAGAAACACAGCCAGAGAGGGAACACAAGCAGGGGGAGTGAGAGAGGGAGAAGCAGGCTTCCCGCTCAAGCAGGGAGCCCGATGTGGGGCCCGATCCCGGGTCTCTGGGATCATGACCTGAGCCGAAGGCAGTCGCTTAATCAACTGAGCCACCCAGGCGCCCCAATACTAACTAAATTTCTAAGGGTATTTAGCACCTTATCTTCTCTAGGAGGTGAGATGAGGGATTAGTCAAATGTCTGCAGTTTGAACTTCTTGAGAAGCTACAGCCTCAGCCCCTCCAATATCCTCAGAACCCCTAAGTTTTATCCTTGCTGTATAATTCGGGTAGAACTTGAATTCTATTTGCGGCCCTAGCAATCTTCCCCTGACAGACATTTCTTGTTCCAGAGCCTAGCTGTTGGCTGACATCTTGCTTTATTCTGGCACATAACCTTTAATCCAGAACTTGGCCGCTTATAACCTGCCTCTAGGTTTGATCTGCATTCTCACCGTATTAGACCCTTTCAATATTGATATTCATCTATATTGGACCCAGGGTACCATGTTGATTACTATCTGCTGGGAGGCCATAAAGACTTTTACTTTATTTCCTTTTGGCCTTTGTCCCACCCGTTGTGATATATTCTCATCTCCCCTTCTGTTTGCTTTTAAGATTTCAACACATCTAGTAGCAGAGACTCAGCAAATTATACTAAAGATGATAAAGACATATAGTAGGAAAAGCATACTGTATTAGTTGCCATATATATAATTCACATATATATATATGGCAACTAATACAGTATATATATATATATATATACACACACACACACACATAGAGAGAGAGAGAGAGATGATTTTTAAAAAGATTTTATTTATTTATTTGACAGAGAGAAACACAGCTTGAGAGGGAATGCAAGCAGAGGGAGTGAGGGAGGGAGAAAGCAGGCTTCCCACCGAGTAGGGAGCCCAAAGTGGGGGCTCTCTCCCAGGACTCTGGGATAATGACCTGAGCCAAAGGCAGACGCTTAAGGACTGAGCCACCCAGGTGCCCCTGCCTCATCTTTTAAATATAAAAATGAAGGATAAGTTTATTTATTGCAAGTAATGCAATATTTATTTTAAATGACTGCTTTTTCTGTATTATTTTTTTATCATCAACTTCCCTTTCCACTGATACTGGAAACAGAGTAGGAGGATTTTTTTTTAATCCCCTTCTGTATGATTACCTTTCGGCAGATTACAGCTCTTTACAACAGCGTTTGAAAATGCTAAAGGTTTGGCAATGGAAAAAGTGTGAACTGTGTTTAATTTTGTTTGCTGATATTTGTATTTTTTTCTTAAAATGACAGTCATGAGGATAAATTAAAGTGACATATGCTTTTCACTAGGGGGTACCTGAATCTAGGAAGTGCCATTTAGGCCAAGTTGGATTTATACTTCTACAGATTTTGCTATTCCATTTTATTTTAGTGGTAGAGTTTTTAAAATGAGGAACAGAAGAGGAGAGAGAGAATGTGACTATGGTTTATATCTTATAAAAATACATTTATTAAGTAAATTAAATCCAGATAATTAAAATAGTTAGAATTAATGAAAAGAATTCACATGTAGCACTTTACATTTTTATATCTGAAATCAGTATTGCTAAATTTATGTTTTGTATTTGAAACTGAACGTAAGCAGAATGAAATTCTGACCACTTTCAGTGAACCTTTACTCTGATTAGGCAAGGCCATTTCTATGGTAAGAGCAAAGTTTGGCTTAATGGAAAGGGCGCTAGTATTAAAGTTGGAATATTTGGGTTTGAATCCAGATGGCTCTACCTACTAACTGTCCATTTACATGGGGTAAGTTATTTAGTCTTTTCATATCTCAGTGTCCTTATCTATAAGATAAGAACAATAATAGTTACCTCACTAGGTTATTATCAGGATGGAATTTAATGGTAGGTACTTTGTGTACATTTCTTTTTTCAGTTTTTAGAAATGTTTAAGCATAGATAGGACAACACGGCACAGGGGTGTAATGGAAAATTTCTAGGTGACCTTGAAAGTCTTAGTGAACCTTAGTATCTCTTACCAACGGTTCCTAAATGGACCTTTGTTGTTACACTGATTTTTGTCCAAATCAATTTTATTGGCATTTGATATGATACTCCCTCGTGTCCTTGGTTGGTATACACAGGGAACGTGAGTACGGGGAGGGTGCATGTGCCTCTTTTCTGTCTTGCTTTCTTGCTCCACAATGTATTGCCACTTTCTGACTCTTAAGCTTGTCCCTTATCTCTGTCTCTGGTGGCATATTCTCCAGTGTCCTACAGTTTTTCCTTACTAGGGTTCACTCCATAAACTCTGAAGAAATACGTAGCTCAGAGGCTGCTGTGAGGGTAAATGAATACATTAAAGCATTAAAATATATTAGAACAGTGTCTTGGGATTAAGTAAGTGCTTAATAGATTTTAGTTATTATTGTTTCTGCCCAGTCTCCTTGGGCTGGGATTTGTTCTACTGGGTTGGCCTCTTCTGTTCAGGTTTTTTTCTGAGCAGGACCCCTTGCCATTCATGATGAGTACAAGAAAGATCATAGCAAGGATGAGAGGCATCTGGTATTTGGGTTAAAAACATCAGTGGAAATGACCTTTGTTAGATAAGAAGCTATAGATTTTAGGTAAATATTCTATACATGAAAGTATTAATGAGTAATATGCTATTTGCAGTTTGTCACAGGTATTTATTTTGTCATACTTTTCATATTTTTAAGTTTTGCAGTTTGTATAGATACCAAAAACAAAAACTTCAGAGAAAAAACATCCATGCACAATCATGTTCTTCTCATTTCTCATACAATTCAGTTTATTTCTAACAAGAACATCAAAGTTTCTTACCATGGAAGAGTGACCTTTAAAAAAAAAGACCTGACAACCAGATAAACTACGCATCATTTACAGAGGGCTTCAGTGAAATTTACCCCATCTATTTCCCTGGCCTCTAGAGAAAATTATTCATTCTAGAAGGGCACAGCTGATTGAGGAGGGAAGACAGACTGAAAAGAGACAATGCTTTGAGCTGTGGTTGTGAAAAAGTGTCTAGACTCTGGATTTTCACCGATAGAGTGAGGCAGTTGGACTAGATAAGTTTAAAGGAGCTTTCCAGGTCACACAGGGTGAGCTCTATTTTGCTAACCTGTGCCATGTCTGTGTTGTTTAGGTAGAAATCGTAAGCTCACTACCAGCCTGCAAACTTCTTATAGATGAGTCCAGGAAGTTCATTTCACTAGTCTTTGGATCCTCAGTATTAACTCAGTGCCTGGTCTCTCTTCTAGGCTCTATTCTTTATACCTGCTGAGATATTCTATAGCAGAGGTGTCTTACTTCTCAGGGCTTCAGTGAGGGACATGTAAGGTGGTAATATATTTAGAAGTGCTCAGAGAGGGGCAAAGTTTGTTTGTTTTAATATAAGGAGAGGTTGTAAAATGAAGGAACCTAATAGACTGAGAATATTTATTTAATTTGGAGTTGGAAGAAAATAGAATCATTTATGTTGGAGGACGCAGGCTGTAGAGGTAAAGTGACTACACAATAAGGTAGCTAGTGGCTGATAGATAACAGAAGACAGGGTGTTATGATCCTGAATTCATGAACCTGCAGGTTTTGATTAGTTAATATGAACATTTATAAGAGTATAAAGCAACATAAAGGAAAGGAGGTCACCTACACCAATGTAACATCCCAGTGGGAGCCACTGCAAATATTTGCCCTTAAGAATTTTAATTAAATAAGTAATAGTCATTTTACACAAGGACACTACACTATAAATTAGGTTGCTCTGTAAAAGTCAGAAATATGAGTCTAAATGTGGGAATAGTTTTACTCTTATTGTTTAGATGCTGACTTTTGCCTTATCATGGGACTCTGGAAAAAGTTGCTTTTATTTACCCTCACTGACTTAGTTCTCATATGCAGAAGATCCCTTGATTTTGTAAGAAATGAACCAGGCCCTCAATTTACCTCGCATATCAAGGTATATTTTTAGCTCAATCACTGAGAAGTTGAAACATATTTACTTGTTATAAATGCGGATTATAATGAAATGCTTGAGAATGTTTTAGATTGTAGGGTCCAGAAGAGATTCTGATAAGTTCAGGAACATACTAGAGAAGGTGCTCATGTTATATGTGGTTATGTCTTTAGGGAGACCTGAATTTTCAAAATTGGTGGAATTTTTGATGTTGGTGTTCATATAGTCAAGCTGTTCTTGAAGTGTGGACAATTTGAGTGGGAATTGGCATTCAAATGAAAGAGCAGATGAGCACTCAGAGATCAACCAGGAATAGAAAAGGGAAAAAGGAAGAATTAAGCACACTCTTCACATATCTCTTTTAAAATAATGGCCTATTCTGATAAAAAGGCATGCTCATTTTAGAATATTTAGGAGATACCAATAACCACACAGAATAAAGGAAAAAAAATTCCTGCAATCTTATTATTTGGAGATAACAGTTCTACTAATTTAGTGTGTAACCAGTCCCCTGGTTGTTTTCTATATATTTAAGCAAAATGCATAAACAGATATTCCTCTTTTATCATCAGGTTTTTCTACCTACAACACCATGAATCTACTTTCTTGAAATTACATAGAGTATATTCTTTAAGTCATATACTAAATAGGGATGCTTTAGGGTCATCAAAACCAACTATCACATATAAGAACTTGATTTGTAAAATGATTTAAATCTAACGCCTGTCAAGGCCCTACCTTGCACTGAGCGCATAAGAGATTTTACAGTGGTGATTTCATTGTAATGTGGTACTTTAAGATATATTTTTTTAGGATAGTGGTTTGGATCCATACTTGGGACTGGTAATTTTAAATTCATAACACTGGTTTTCAGGCATACTTATACTCAGAACCTAGAAGTAACAAAACTTTTTCCCAGAAGCATTCTCTTTATTGTCTTTCCTTTGTAAGATGAGAAGTAGGGATTTTGAAACTTCTGGGCAATACACTGTATAAAGCAGGTTAATAGAGTTCTCTGGATTTTTATATAGGGCATATTGACTAGGGCACCTAACTCAGGAATTCCTTTAAAATGTCTTTATGGCTTGGGGTGCCTGGGTGGCTCAGTTGGGTAAGCCACTGCTGTCAGCTCAGGTCATGATCCTGGAGTCCCGGGATCAAGTCCTGCATTGGGCTCCCAGCTCCATGGGGAGTCTGCTTCTCCCTCTGACCTTCTCCCCTCTCATATTCTCTCTGTCTCTCTCTCTCTCAAATAATAAATAAAAATTTAAAAAAAATGTCTTTATGGCTTTGAGGAACCATGAAAGTGCTGAGCAAGCACTATAAACACTAAAACTTTCCTATATTCGGGAAACTATGGCTGAGATAAAGCATCACACTTTTATTAAAAGAACTAAATATCTGAAAGAAAGAAAAGAAGCAATATGGTTTTAATTCTAATGCATGACATAGAACTCATTCCATTTTTCTCTGAATTGGGAAACTTTTACTGAGATTTCTGCTAAAATAATGAAGGAAACAATTATGTAAAGATTTAAAGTAATTTTTAACATAGTTGACTGATTCATGCTTGTGTTCAGGCATTTATTTATTCAAATATATATACCTAATGTCTAGCACATGTCAGCCTCAGCTCAATCTTTGAGTAACACACGTTATAGGGAAATGACCCTCCTGTTAATGTATATTTATACCTCTTCTTTGAGTACTCAGCTTATTGTTCTAAGCCATGGTTTTGGTGACTGGGGTGGTGGAGGGAGCTGTTCTCATCAGAAGAGTGAAATCATTCATGGTGTCAGCTACCCGAGGAAGAAGTGGTCTCTCAATTTGGTTGATCTGAGGTGCCCTGAGGAAAACAGTCCTTAATCTTGTAGTAGGATATTTAGGAGAGAGAAGCAGAGCCACCCAGGTGCCCCAATTATGTCATTTCTTTTTGATATTCAAGCCAGGGAACAGGCAAGAAGAGGTGAGGGAGGAAGGGAAGTGGTAGTGAAGGTAGCCACCATTACGGATATGGAGAGCCTTTACTTTGCCATGTATTATTTAATTTGATTTAATAATTACTTAATTAAATCTAACTTAATTTAAGAACTCACTGAAGTAGGCACAATATTTATTTTTTTCATTTAAAGACAAAGAAATTGAGGATTAGTGAGGTTTGGTAATTTTCCTGAGATCATCTTCACGTGGTTTTGGTGGAGCTGAGATTCCAGTCTTTATGTTTGGTTCATTTGGGTAGAATTTTCTTTCTTACTGTTAGTTGATCTATATATGAGGATGCCTACTGATGTTATGTTTTTGGCCTGTCTACACCCTTTGCTTCCTCTAAAAGTTACTGGTTAATTTGGGAGCAACATTTCAGTTTCTTCCTTTATTTTTATTTTGAGAACTAGCTGCTTACAGGAAGCAGAATTCTGGTTTGCTCCTCTGTGCTGTACATTTTAGAGGGCTAGTACCAGAGCAGAGCCTGGTATTGCGGAGTAAGTGTGTCATATTCTGAGGTTTCAAGAATCCCATGGTTGTCAGAACTTAGGTCACATTCATGAATTCAGTGATATCAATATTGAGACTGATATTTGAGGGGCGCCTGGGTGACTCAGTCATTGGGCGTCTGTTTCTGACTCAGGTCCTGATCTGGGAGTCCTGGGACGGAGGCCCACATCAGGCTCCTGCTGGCGGGAGGCCTGCTTCTCCCTCTCTCTCTCCCACTGCCCCTGCTTGCGTTCCCTCTCTCACTGTCTCTCTCTCTCTCTCTGTCAAGTAAATAAAATCTTAAGAAAAAAAAGACTGATATTTGATTATTCATTTATCTCTACCTTTTCTGCTTAGTTTGGTTCAGAAATAAGCTGGAAAAAAAAAGCTATGTTTGACTCCAAACTATATTCTTTTCCCCTATATAAAACTAAAAAAGTAAAATTGAACATAAAATGAACAGAAGATACAAAAAGACAGTAAATAGTAAACATGAAATTGGAGAGGGAAGGAAAGAATAAAACAGCTCAGCTGTTGCAAGAATTTCAGAGGAGGAATAATCAATTCCATATATCATGATCCCAGAGTGCATAGCATAGCACAATAATTAATGTTCATGATGACAATTCTTGATCCATCAAGAAAAATTAAATTATGTTTAGCAGACTTTCTTTTCTTTACCTCAACTGGGGAAGAATGTATAATACATTTTAGAGAAATTGATTCTTTTGATAAAAGAAATGTCATTTTACTTATATTTGCTGGACTGTCTAAGGAATACCATTGTGAAAATACTTAAATATAGAAAAGCAAAAGGAATTGTTTAAGATTGCTTCTTAAGAATACATTGTCTTGGGGCGCCTGGGTGGCTCAGTTGGTTAGGCGACTGCCTTCGGCTCAGGTCATGATCCTGGAGATCCGGGATCGAGTCCCACATCGGGCTACCTGCTCGGCAGGGAAGCCTGCTTCTACCTCTCTCACTCCCTCTGCTTGTGTTCCCTCTCTCGCTGTGTTTCTCTCTGTCAAATAAATAAAATATTTAAAAAAAAAAAAAAGAATACATTGTCTTGGAACACTACATCAAAAGCTAATGATGTACTGTAGGTGACTAACAAACATAATAAAAAATTTAAAAAAGAAAAAATACAAAAAAATAAATTATAAAGTTCTCTGAAACACTTTAAAAAAGAATACAGTGTCTTTAAAATTAAAGATTTTACCACAGCATCTGCGTTTGCCTATTCCAATTTGCCTAATCAGTATTAATTTTTAAAGTTTTATATTAATTGATAAAATCAGCTATAAGGGCCTGCTTTAACACTGTGGATGAGCTGTGTCTCGTTCTTAAGCAAAAGATGTAAAGCATCCATTTGGATTTAAATTAAGCTGAACCTTAGGCTTCAAACTCATCAGACTTATGATTAAATAAGTTCACAGTGATAGATAAACAATGTTATATTCATTCCAGAACATGGATATTTTAATTGGCATTGGAGGAAGCAAAAGGGGGTATTTAGCAGGAGGTGGTGTGAGGGTGTAAAATTCACACCAAGAGACCCTGCATGGTGGCATTATGTTGAGTTTTGTCAGAGTCCTGGAGTAGAGCAGACTGAGAGGCTGACCTCATGCTAATCATTCCCTAAGAGACTAAAACACACAAAGCAGACTGCCAGCTTGTCAAATCACAATGCAATAAGGGAAGATGAGGAGGAATATTCATAACCTCATATGGGATTGCATACCTCCTGTATTGGTTGCATCAGGATGCCTGGGAGACCAAATTAATAAGTTAAAGGTTGTTTGCTAAGCATGGAATTAAAGCAAAGGGAAAGGGGTAATCTTGAAGATTTCAACCAGCTGATGGTAGGGCCTATTGAATCATCTCTGAGCCACAAGGGAATTAGAACAATTTGTGGGAATATTTATTAATCGTGTTGTCAGGCGCATTGTAAATGCTCTGCTTATATTCATAAATCCTCCCAGCAGCTCTAGGTAAGCTCCCAGGACATGTCCTCCCCACTAAGTAGATGAGAAAATGTAAGAACCAGTTTAAGGAACTCTTCTGAGGTTATAGGACAGGTGAGTTTCAGAGATTGGATTCAAACCTAGGCAAACAGAGTCCAAAACCAACATTCTTAAGAGTTACGCTATTTTATCTTTCTACGGGTACTTTGGTTTTCCTTGCTTTAGTGTTTCTTTCTGAGGGTTGTGTTGGATAATGGATAAACACTGCCAAGTTCTCATTTCTTCCATTTTCCATTTCCATGTTCTAAGCTCTCCACTGTGATTTTGTTCTTAGAGTCTTCCTCTAGATAAATTACAATCACATGGATGTTACTGTCTACCAAATTATAATCACGTTCTAGTTTTTTCAGTCTGAGATTTCATCCAGTCCATTTGGATTGAGTGTTAGGTGTTTGCATTCTTTATACAATGATTGGATTACTCAGAGGCACTGAGAGTCTTGAAGCTCATTTTCTTTTAATTGTGTCTATATTTTACTAGCTTTATTGCAATCCAATTTCTGTTACTTTTAAGTTCTTGAGAATCTGGTAGAACATGCTTCTCATTGTTGCCGTCACATATCACCAACAATTAATAGATAAAATATTGATAGAAGAGTCTCAGAATGATATAAAACTAACTTTTGACAAGCGAATATAATATTAAAGATCCCCAAATGTGCAACCTTTTACAGCTTTATTTCTAACTTTATTGAATTTTAAGAACTGGGACTGACAAAATAATCTGGTCACAATTTAATTTTTTATTTGCACTTAGACATTGTCTAAGAATAGCATGGAAGAGGATTTTACATTTGTGGTTTTTGGTATGATTAATCCCCCATCATTAATCATATGAATCGTGGCTGTAAAATGAGCCTAAAATTCTCCCCCAATGTATTTTATGTTCTCCTGTAAGTTGAAGAGGTAACTTTTGACTTGAATGCTGATAGTAGGATGTATTTCAGATCCTCTGAAAGTTCCTTGAGATCCTTGGAAGGAAGCTACTTATATAGCCTCTTTGTAAGTATTTGAGACAGCCACTTATAAATTATTATATGCTGACAACTTTATCTGACTGTACCAAAAGATGTGGGGTGGATTTTGAATCAGCTAGGGAGTGGCAACTCAATTTTCTAGACTGTCAATCATTTTTAAGACAGGTGAGATCATATAACACATAACCTTGCTCTTCCAAAATCCTATGTGGCTGCTCAGATGTTCTGAAGTCTTTATTGGATTTCCTGCCTTGGCAGTAAACTGTCAAATATTCCGCAAAGTCAGTGTGTCTTGGCAGAGTGGCAGGGCTGGCTGACACACACACCAACAGGAGGAACAGGAGGGGTAGGGACCTTCTAACCTGCCATACAGATGTGAGGCCTGGATTATGCCCTGGTTTCCATTCAATCCTTGGAGATGCTTCAATTCATAAATTATAAATGTTGTATATTGCTGCACACGTTATAAGAGAATAGCAGATGATAATTCCAAGACCATTATTAGAAGAAAGCAATCCTTTGGGAGAAGGGGAGATTGGATGAGATACAAAGAGAGGGAATTAGAAATGCATGCAGTCCAGAGAGGCTGAAGTAATGCTGATGACGGTTTGGAAATGTCAGCAGCAGATGGGATCTGCCATCCTTTGCCAATTGCAGAGTGTTTTGGTCCCCATAACAAACGCATGATTCCCTTGGGGCAAAGAGTGATTTCACAAAACAATAGCAGAAATGTCTAAGGAGTTTGAAACTGCAGCCCAGCTATTTAGCCATAAACATACCCTATTGGGAGAGATGTTATATGAGAGAGTAAGATATAAACAAGGAGGGTACATAAGGGAGCTAGCTGACGGTTAAGAGTTATGTGAATCTTGTTGAAAGCTTCTTCAAATCACAGTTATAAAATCTTAGCTTTTAATATTTCCTTGGGGTTGCCTATTTTTGAATGGAAATAATCTGCCTTTGTGTTTGGAAAATCCGTTTTCAAGCAATGACCCATGAATTGATCTCAAAATCAAAAGTCAAAACTCACAGTAAAAAATGATGTTTTTCCAATTTGAAAGCATATATTTTTCACATCTCATGATGCACCATCTTTCTTTAGGTGGATGGCATATAATGTAAATCCAAACATCACTTGCTTAAGACTTTCAATGAATAGGCAAACAAGTGAGTCAGTAAGCAATACAATTAGCTTTTATAGTTTGATTAGTTTCTAAAGGAGTAATTTTTTTCTCTTGGACCTAAGTTTGCTTGAGAACTTTGGTTATTACTGAAACAATAAAATCAGGTGTTCCTATACATGTAAGGAAAATGACCTCAAAGCCTAAAAAATACCTGAATTTTTGGTCAAGATGCAGCATTTCTCTTTTTTTTCTATTACTTTTTTTTTGAAGTAGATTCCACACCCAGAGTGGAGCCCAGTGTGGGGCTTGAA
Organism: Spilogale gracilis; assembly: GCA_004023965.1. NCBI lineage: Eukaryota > Metazoa > Chordata > Mammalia > Carnivora > Mephitidae > Spilogale > Spilogale gracilis. The sequence goes on along the minus strand of PITA01002125.1, from coordinate 145,699 downwards.
CTCACAGCTCTGAGATGCAGACCTGAGATAATATCAAGAGTCAGATGCTTAACTGACTAAGTCACCCAAGCGCCCCAAGATTCAGTGTTTCTTGAGCCCTGAAGCTCAATTCGAACTAGTTGAAATTAATAAATTTGTATATTTTAATTGATTGCTTTTCCTGTCGAGGAAGTGATAAATAATGCAACTTATGCCCACATCACTGAGAGCAGGAAAGGAGAGTTTGGGGGATAGGACTATTTCAACTTTGCTACTCCTGTCATTCATCAGAACTGAGGCAGACACTAGTGGTGACTCATTGTAGTTGTGTGAGGAACACAATGATTTTCTGCCTCAGAGCAGACCAAATGGAAGAACAAAATTTATACTGATTTGTTCCAAAAAGAATTTGAAGGGATCGAGACAAATGTTACAGGAGGTTGATAGTGACATAGCAGAAGGGTTTCTCAGACATGTGGCAAAACTCCATGCAGAGGAATTATGGAATGGGTTCCTGAATGAGGCAGGCAGTTGGTAAAAGAGATCTTTCCTTGTGGAAGCAGAGCTCTTAGTCTCTTTTCTGATGTTCCAGGGGAAGAATCACACAGTCTGGGGGGAATATTAATGGTTGTCAAGGCCCCAGGTCACACAAGCAAAGGGCTACAGATTGCAGGAACAGCAAGTTTGAATAGCTCTGATTTTTGTTTGGAGAAGTCTTGTTCTCAGCCCATGTGATTTGAGTGGGGTTGATCCCACCATTAGTTCTCAGGATGGGCCCTTATTGGCAAAATGCTATTCCCCCTCGTCACAGTTTAGGGATGAAAATGGACCCAAACAATGAGGCTTTTTATGAAGTTCTAGGATAAGAGGTACTTTTTTCCTACTATACTCAAACAAGAGAATAAGATGGCTGCAGCCTTCTGGTTCTGTGATTCTTTGCATGACATCTTTAGGACTTTTGAGCATGGAATAGAAAGCGAGAAATCAGATTCTGGTCACATTGTTGGACCTCTAGCATCAAGCTTTGCTGAGGCAGGAATAAAACAGATTTGTTGAGGAGTGTCACTAGTGAAAGGAAAAGAGAAGAAATAAGATTAGTTCAGGAAAGCTGTGGGACAGTAGTACAGTCCCAACGAAGCCTCTGAAGCTCACTAGGCCACTGTCCCATTGCACAGAAATGCCTGAGTCCTTGTAGCAACACTTTGCTCAGTCACTGACTGTGAGCAAACCCAGGAAGGGCAGGACCTCTTCCTTGCTCAGTCCTTGGCTAGGGGCTGCCTGGGGAAGATCATGGTCAGGGCTCAGAAGCTGAGGTTGACCACACAGGATCTGACAGCTGAAGGTTGTTAACTAACCACACCTCAGAGCTGGGCAGCCACTTCTTTCTCACGTATCATTTATGTGGTCCAGTCTACCCACATTAGGCTGGAGTTACTGAAATGCAACTGAAAAAGTTCTAACTGAAAGGGGGAAGCTGGGGTTTCTGTTCTAGGGCAGCAGATGAGGGCATGCCTGTGCATCTGAGATTCAGGAACTCACAGGGTCTATTGATGAGCCTGGGCAGTGAAGCCAGATATCAAATAGGAAGGGGTTTAATGGTCAGCATCCCCTGGATGAGAAGCTGGAGAAAAAAGCCCTTGCATTTCTGATCCAGTGAGGCTGGCTTGGTCCCCTGTTCCTTTCTATGCCTATGTCTGCCTGGGTGATTTCAACATTCATGTGAATGTTAACCTCACAGCTTGACCTCAGCAAATGTTAGTGGTTTTCACCTCAAATCCAATTTAGCAATTGACCCTTTAGCCCATGCTCTGAATTTTATCAAGTATCACCACCTTACCTGACAAATCTTAGACTCCAAAAGAACTCATTTTACAACCACACCCTCTAATTCTTCCTTCTTCTTCATCCTTTTTATATTCATATAGACATATAAACTTTTCTAGATTTCTAAATTATTCTCTTCTTTTTTCCTTTTTGTTCTAATTTTTAGGCTATTTTTGGCTTTGCTTCTATTTTGGCCAAGCATGGAGTCCATGTGTACTTATCTCTGCTCTCCTTCCTCTCTCCAACTTCAAATGTGGGGCCATCAAGAATTCCACTCTTGTTCTGCTTGCTTTTCTAGTATGACATGTTCGTATGGTTTCTACTCCATTTGTTCACAGATGAATTTCAAGTCTATCGTAAGTGTAGTTTTAGTTTATTTTTTATATATCAGATTGGCAGAAAATCCCAAAGCTTGAAAGAGCCTCTTAAAATGAGATTGTAGGACAGCAGTTTCTCTGATATATTTCTGGGGGAATGAAAAAAAATATATAACAACTTTGGAGAGGAATCTATCAATATCTAGAAAAAAATTCCATTTCTGGGTGTTTAACCTAAAAACAAAGGCTAAAAAAATGCAAAATGACATATTCACAAAGTTTTTTCACTGCAGCATCATTTATAATAGCAAAAGACTGGGAATAATTCAGTTATCCCTTCTTGACAGGAGACTGGTTGCACGAATTATGGTATATAATGCAGTATCATGAAGCTATAATTTACTTCTCAGTTTCTTTGAAATGTTCTAGAGTGAGTTGGTATAGGCTATAGATAAACATAGACGTAGTCTATTTCATATCTTTCCAATAAGATAAATTCTTTGATAGAAGTATTGAATTATATATCAACAAAATAAAGCAGAACTGAGAAAAAGTAAGGTATGACTTGGGGTCATACATACATAAATCACTTATTTTCTGTGGCTCTCAGTTTCCTTTACTGGCAAATGAGTGGGTGGATCTATGTGATAGCTAAAGTCCTTCATGCTGTCAGATTCTAATATTTAGTGGAAACAGTTTTGACTGAATGATACTGATTTCAAGGCCGCTTTGGAAGGATGCAGTATGGGTTAGTAAGATGAGAGAGTTTACCTAGTATGGAATTAGAAACAGAATCAATTGAAAGTAGAATCCAGGGCCCAAGAATACCATGGAATATACTTGCAAGAGGAAGCCAAGTTAGAGACATTGTGGGAAAAATGAGAAGTGAAGTGATAATTTATTTGGAGAGAATCAAGTATTACTGTAGAAAAAATAGAGGAGGTAAGACTAATTCATTTATTCCACCAGATATATGTTGGGAATCTTTTATATACCAGACCAGTAGGCACTGGGGATAAAAATGTATAAAAGAATTTATCTCTTTCTTGAGGAGCCAATAGTCTCATTGTGGAGACACATTAACAAATAATTACCATAGTCTAACAAATGTTTCATTGGAATAGAGAGATCACTAATGTTAGATATTCACAAAGTCAAATGATCTTATAGAATATGGAGGATCTTATATCAAAGATAAAACTCTATTCCAACTATATTACTAGATTTACTCCTTAATGCTTTTGACAAGTCATCCACACCCCAAGTTTATAAAACATGCTAAAATAGAAATTTCTATGATTACATTTATTTACTAATTTAACAAAATGCATGCAATGCCAAATTGCCAATTTAGGACCAAATCTTATCTTAGTTTTCTGTGAAATATGGGGAGAGGAGAATAAAACCCTTAAGAATTAAATACAGTGATTGCTAGAACAATCTTCACCAAGCCCAGCCAATAACCTGTTATATTCTAAATATAATTTGTCATCTTGTGACAAAACATCAATTTTGAGACTAAGTGAGAATCCATTTCAATTTTCAATTGTTTTGTACACTTGAAAACTAAAAGTTTATGGAAGGCTTTTTTATATTTACTTTGTGTCAGGTGATAGGAAATTATATCCTTCGTGTCCCTAGAAGACAGTAAGATTGATGAGTTGTTTATGCAAGTAATCAGAATCCAGTTTAGACACTATTAAATAATGCATTGTTTCTACTTACTTTAGCTTAACATGATTTCACCCCTAAGTCGTTTCTGAATGATACCCACAAAGAAATTTAAATTCATTGATCTTATGCCTCAAAGAGCAAATCCATATGGTAATTGTGTGATGGTTAATATATTTCACGACTGGTAATTGTTATTACTGACTTACAGAAATCCTCAATTTTTTTTTATTTTGGAATTTAAAATGCAATATTTATTTATCAGTATAAAGAATGAACAGTGTTTAAAGTCTGAGGTAGAGGACAAAAACATAATGAAGAAAAAAATTAAAAGAACACAAAGACACCGTGACAATGTTTTAATGGTGTTAGAAACATTCTCTTACTAATCAGTGCTTAGCTACATGCAGCCAAGCAAAAATAAAATGCTTTAATGTAGCCAAGTTAATGCAATCAAAATTTCAATTACAAAAAATGCAGGTGAATTTAAATTGTCCTTGTCAATTGCCAATTCTTACTAGGCATGCTTCCTTTTTTAGGTCACAAGAAAGTATTTTGAAATTTTTTTTTTTGTTTCTGTGATCCTAACTAAATAACTGTGTTATTAACCAAATAAAATTAGCAGGATTTGATGGCTGAAGGTGGGAATATGTGCTTTTATAGAAGGAAAAACCAATTCAGTACAGTCATCTGTGGATAAACATATTTGAAGGGCAGAGACAGATAAGATGAATCAGTTCTCAAACTTCGCTAGCTTCTTACTTTTGCATTTTAAATTGAGGTATAAGTTACATGTAGTAAAATGCTTATATATTAAGTAATACCACTACAAGATCAAGATATGATAAAGCATATTTTCATTACTCTAAAGTTCCTTCTTGCTCCTTTATCATTAATAAGGCTTTCTTCCAAGAGATAACTGTTTTTCTTGATTTCTGTCATGATCGGTTAGCTTTATGTTATTGAATTTCATATAAATGGATTGTTTAGTTCTCTGATTATTACTTTTAAAAAAATCATGTCTGTATCATCATTATTAATTACTTAGGTGTTACCATACCAGACATAATGCTTCAAACTCATAATGTTCTCTTTCCAATATTGTATTTCCTGTCTGTATCATAATTAAAAGTGGATTACTTTTGCTTAAGTTAAAGCATTCTTAATTCAAATGAAATGGGTATGAAACGGTTAATTTTGATGGAATAGAGCACCCTGGCAGATCTGGGGCATGAACTAGGTTAGCTCATGGACATAGGGGCTCCCTGTGCTGGGGGCATTGAATCATGGATACTTTTCTGAGTCTGGGTCACTGGATCAGAGCATACATCAGGATTTGTTTCCAGAAATGGGGTCACATGGTGTGGTCTAAATTGTGGGAATAGGTTAAAAGTCCATTTTAGGGTCAGGGATGAGTGGGGAGAATGTGATATGCCTCCGAACTGCGGCTTCTAGATCTGCCTGCGACCATTCTTTCTACCAAATGTCACGATTAGTTTTTCCTCCTGTAATGGTTGGTACCAGGCTGCAGGGGGGAAGGTTGTTGGCTTCATCCTCTGGTTCTGGGAGGTGACACGCAGAAGTTAGGAAAAAGCAGGTCCAGCCTTCCTGCAGAATCTGTGAGATCTAAAGGCCTGACTCCTGGACAGGGCATATATACCCCTCCTTACCAGGCCATGTGTTGGAGGCCTTCAAAGCCAGCACTCTGCTATATGCATCCAAAGTTTTAGGTACCCAGAAATCTGTTTCATCTGCCTATATTGCCCCTACCTGTTTACCAAACAAAGTAAATAGTAAATAGTAACAAGCAAACAGTGAGAAAACCAGCTCAGATGATTGACCTGTGGACTTGCATCTGAGCTCTGTCTCTCTTTTTTAAAATTTTATTTATGTGAGAGAGAGAGCAGAGCAAGAGAGAGTGCACATGAGTGGGTTGGTGGGTGGAGGGGCCGAGGCAGACTCCTCACTTAACAGGGATCCCAATGCAGGCCTCGATCCCAGGACCCTGGGATCATGACCTGAGCAGAAGGCAGACACTTCACTGACTGAGGCACCCAAGTGCCCCATGAATTCTGTCTCTTACTAACTTTGTGACATGGGGCAAGTTACTTTACTCCTCCAAGTCTCAGTTTCTCCGATTCTCAAAGAGGGACAGAATGGTACTTACCTCATGGGGTTTAACAAGATAATCTTTGTAACTTGGCTAGAAGTGCAAGCTGGTTACCATCTCCACTGGATGGAAAAGAAAAAAGGAACCCATTAAACTATGGGCCATTAAAATTTAGCTAAAAAAACTCTCTGTTTGGATCCTTCCCAGATCCCACCAGAAAGAGTATAGTTTTCTTCCTCTGATGATTCTCACACTTTTTTTTTTTTTTTTAAGATTTTATTTATTTATTTGACAGAGAGAAACACAGCCAGAGAGGGAACACAAGCAGGGGGAGTGAGAGAGGGAGAAGCAGGCTTCTGGCCGAGCAGGGAGCCTGATGTGGGGCTCAATCCCGGGTCTCCGGGATCATGACCTGAGCCGAAGGCAGTCGCTTAACCAACTGAGCCACCCCGGCGCCCCCCCCCCCCCGTTTTTTTTAAAAACAATTTCTTTCCAACTGCCTCTCTGGACACTATACTGCCCGAGGATAGGAACTGTGTCTTTTATGTGTTTAGTTCTAGTACCATCATGGTTTCAGGTACATAGTGGACACTTAGAAAATATTTATCAGATGCATGAATAAAGTCTATTATTTGGCAATTATATATGGCACGCTGTTTGTCTTTAGTAGTTTTCCCCTGGTGCAGGATTCATGTTCAAGATTATTTCGGAGGGAAGGAATGAGTTTCCCTGAGTCCTTCAAATTTACCTGTCAAACTGTTCTACCTATTTTAAATTCACTTGGCAATCAACATTGACACAAAATTACTATTTTTGAAATGATTCGTCATTGGAAGGCTCGGCAGTGACACTTTGAAAATAGCTGTAATTTAGCAATTCAGTAGCATTTGCCTTAGTGAAGGAGTTAGCAGAAATAATAACCTTCAGCTTCAGCTGACACCATAATACTTGTGTCAGACTTTTGGGATGAAGATTTACATAGAAACCTGGCTATTAATTGCACATTGTACTTTTACTTTTTTCATAAAAATAAAAGTTTAGGTTCTGACTATAAGTCATACATCTTGAGAAATGAGGCTAGCAAAATAGGAAACACTTTAGGGACGCCTGGGTGGCTCAGTTGGTTAAGCGACTGCCTTCGGCTCAGGTCATGATCCCGGAGACCCTGGATCAAGTCCCACATCGGGCTCCCTGCTCCGTGGGAAGCCTGCTTCTCCCTCTCTCACTCCCCTTGCTTGTGTTCCCTCTCTCGCTGTGTTTCTCTCTGTCAAATAAATAAAATCTTAAAAAAAAAAAAAAAGGAAACACTTTCACCTACCAGAACTGTAACTACAAGGTTTTTTTGGTATTAGGTTATTAATATTGTGACCAAAAAAAAGAAAACAATAGCCTCCCTGCATGGCCACCAACAAGGAAAGCAAAATGAGTGCTACAGGCAATTCCTATAATGTCGTTAACAGTTTCCATTGTTCTCCTTGGCTTTTCCTGATGTTCTTTCTAATTGAGAAACACACAAGTGTCCTCTATATGCACTAACACACTACATTCTAAAGAAAAAAATAAAACAAAACTGACCCTTAAACTGATAAAACTCTAGGCAAGTATTAGTGCAACAACTCAGCCCTCAATCCCCTTGGCAACCGGGACATTATAGAGTCGCTATCCCAACCATCTTTATCACACTATTGTGTTTTATATTCTGTTTTATTCAGGATAAAAACACACTTCAGATCATGTATAATCATCCATGCTTTAGGGGAAATTTGAACAATCACCATTTAAAAAACTATTTAATACATTTTAAAAATATTTTTAAAAATTATTTATTTATTTGAGAGAGAGAGAATATGAGAGGGGAGAAGGTCAGAGGGAGAAACAGACCCCCCCCCCCCCCAGAGCTGGGAGTCTGATGTGGGACTCGATCCCAGGACTCCAGGATCATGACCTGAGCTGAAGGCAGTTGCTTAACCAACTGAGCCACCCAGGCCCCTTTTTAATACATTTTTGATGTAACAGTCATCTTTATTCACTAGGATTATCCTAGGGACATAGACTGAATGGAAATGAAAAAAGGAATTAATTTAAATTATCTTTAGTTCTTAAAGAAGATACAGGGAACTTAGAAGAGATTTATAAAACTTTATCTTGGTTCTATGATTTTAGGTTTTCTAAAAAAAAAGATGTTGGAGGTGAGAAGAATTTGTGGAATAAAGCAGGAGGTCTGTTTTCTGCTTTGTTACGATAAACTTTTCAGACCTGTCCATTTTAACTATAATTTTTGAGAACTCATGGTTCTAACCAGTGTCTAAGAATTCCTTAACTGGTTGGTAATTATCTTTACTTTTGGAAGAAATGGAGACTGGACTTACTAAATTTGCTTTAGATACTCCATTTTATTGTGGTAAAAGCTATATGACATACAATTTACAATATTAACCATTTTTAAGTGGATAGTTCAATAGTAACAATTTGCACATTCTGTGTAACAGATTTCTAGAACTTTTTCATCTTGCTAAACTGAAACTCTGTATCTATTGATTAATAGCTCTCTTTTGTCCCATACCTGTAGTCCTTGGCAACCCCCTTTCTACTTTTTGTTTATAGGATTTTGATTACTTTTGATACCTCTTATAAATGGCATTGTGCACTATTTGTCTTTTTGTGACTAGCTTTTTCTTTTTTTTCAAAGATTTTATTTATTTGACAGCGAGAAACACAGCTAGAGAGGGAACACAAGCAGCGGAGCGAGAAAGGGAGAAGCAGGCTTCCCGCCCAGCAGGGAGCCCGATGTGGGGCTCGATCCCGGGTCTCCTGGATCATGACCTGAGCCGAAGGCAGTCCCTTAACCAACTGAGCCACCCAGGCGCCCCATGACTGGCTTTTTCACTTAGCATCATGTATTCAAGGTTTATGCATGTTGTAGCATATGATAGGTTTTCTTTTTAAAACCAAATAATATTACCTTAGATATATATACTACATTTTCTTTATCCATTCATCCATTGGTGTAACTTGCTTCATATATTGGCTATTGAGAGAAATGCTGAAATGAACATGGATGTGCAAATATCCTTTTTGAGTTCCTGCTTTCAAATCTTTTAGGTAAATATTCAGAAGTGGGATTGTCGGATTATATGATAATTTTAATTTTTTTTTTGAGGAATATCTCTACAGTGTGTAAGGGCTTTGATTTCTCTATATCCTGGCCAATGCTTCTTTTCTTTTTCTTTTCTTTTTGGTAGTGATTATCCTAATGGATGTGAAGTGATAGTTCGTTGGTTTTGATTTACATTTCTCTGATGATTACTGATGTTGAGCCTCTTTCAGTATGCTTTTTGGCCATTTGTATATCATCTATGGAGAAATTTCTATTCAAGTTCTTTGCCCATTTTTTAATCAGGTTATTTGTTTTTTGTTTTTGTTTTTGTTTTTGTTTTTTTTTTTTTTGGTTGTGATTTGTACGTGCTCTTTATATATTTTGGGTATTAATCCCTTATCAAATATGTAGTTTGTAGTATTTTCTCCCATCCTGTAGGTTGCCTTTTCACCTTGTTTATTGTATTCTTTTCCATGCACAAGTTTTAAAGTTTTAATGTAGATCCATTTGTCTATTTCTGCTTCTGTTGTCTGTACTTTTTTTTTTTTTATTTCTGCAAAACATGTCACTGGGATTTAGGTGTCATATTTAGAGAATCATTGCCAAATCCAATGTCATGAAGAATGGCCTCGTGTTTTCTTCTAGGACTTTTATAATTTCAGGATTTACATGTAAGTCTTTAACCCAATTTGAATTAATTTTTATATATGGTATAAGGTGAAGGTCCAACTTCATTTTTTTGCATAATGCTATCCAGTTTTCCCAAACATCAGACTATCCTTTCATCATTGTGTAGCCTTGGCACCCTTAGCAAAGATCATCTGACTATATACATGAAGGTTTATTTTTGGGCTCCATATCCTTTTCCATCAGTCTATATATATTTTTATGCCAGAACCATATTGATTATTATGGATTTGTAATATGTTTTTAATCAGGAGGTAGGAGTTTCCTAACTTTTCCTTTTTGAAGATTGTTTTGGCTACTTGGTATCCCTTGACATTCCATATACATTTTAGGGTGGATTTTTTTTTTATTTCTGCAAAATATGTCATTGGGATTTTGGTGGGAATTGAACTGACTCTGTGCAAGTTTTAACCTCCTTGGTCAAGTTAATCCTGAGTATTCTATCCTTTTTGACACTACTGTAAATGAGACTGTTTTCTTAATTTTCTTTTTGGTTTGTTCATTGTTAATATATAGAAGTGCAACATTTTTATATGTTGATTTTGCATTCTGCAACTTTGTTGAATTTATTTATTAGTTATAGCATTTTTTGTGTATGTGGAATCTTTAGGTTTTTCTACATTTAATATCATGTCATCTGCCAACAGTGGTAATTTTACTTCTTCCTTTCCAATATGGATGCATTTTATTTATTTTTCTTGCCTAATTGTTCTAGCTAGAGCTTTCATTACTACACTGAATAGAAGTAGTGAAAGTGGACATGCTAGCCTTGTTCTTGATCTTAGAGGCTAAGCATTTGGTTTTCCATCACTGCACATGCTGTCAGCTATGAGTTTTTCATATGTAGTCCTAATTATGTTGAAGTAGTTTCCTTCTGTTGCTAGATTGTTGAGGACTTTTTTTTTTAATTATTAAGGAGCATTGAATTTTGTTAAATGATTATTCTGCATTAGTTGGGATCATCATTTCATTTTTGTCCTTTACTTGTTAATGTGGTATCTCAGATTGAGTGATATTCATATGTGAAGCAGGCTTGCTTTCAGAGAATAAATCCCACTTGATTATGGAGCACAGTCCTTTTAATATGCTGTTAAATTTGATTTGTTAAATTTTGTTGAGGATTTTTTGCATCAACATTCACCAGGGATATTATTCTGTAGTTTTTTTTTCCTGTAATATTTTTATATTGGGATAATGTTGGCCGTATAAAATGAGTTTTGAAGTGTTCCATCCTATTCAGTGTTTGAGAAAGTTTGATGAAGATTGGTGTTAATTATTCTTTAAATATTTAGTTGAATTCTTCAGTTAAGTCATTGGGTTCTGGGCTTTTCTTTGTGGGGAGACTTTAGATTACCAATTCAATTGCTTTGCTAACTATACATCTGTCCACGTTTTTCATTTCTTTTTAAAAAATTTTTAATCTTTTTTTCAATGCACAATTAAAATTTTTGCCTGCATTTTATCTCCTTTTTTGACATATGTTGTAAAAATGTGTAACATATAACTTGTTACATCACTATCTAAGAAGAACAGATGATAAATAATAACATTTTATAAGCCAAGATATTTGTGCTAAGAAGCATCACTTATAATCAGGGGATGGCTAACTTTTTCTGGACCAGCAAGATAATAAATACTTTAGACTTTGTGGGCCTTAGAAGCTCTTACAATTCTGTTGTAGTGCAAAAGCCATCATGGACAACAAATAATACTATAGCTATATTCTAATAAAATTTATTGACAAAAATCAGGTTGACAGGCTAGATTTGATGGTGGCAGTACTGGTTTACCAGTCCCAAACATAGACATTTAAAAATAAGCTTGTAGACGAAAAGATCCCTTAGAGCTTAGATAATGATATAAGAAAGGGAAAGAAGTTCAGATTTAAAGGTTATCTTCAGTAACAATGAAGCTGATTGTAGTGAGCTTATTTTCTCACAATACTTTTTATATGCTTTGTACTGGCTTATGTTTTCACAATGCTTTTTATATGCTTTTTCCCCCGTGAATAGAAAAACCTGACCAAGATTTAAATAAATGCTTCTTCAACATTTCTTTTTTTTTTTTTTTTAAGATTTTATTTATTTGACAGAGAGAAACATAGCCAGAGGGGGAACACAAACAGGGGGAGTGAGAGAGGGAGAAGCAGGCTTCCTGCGGAGCAGGGAGCCCAATGTGGGACTCGATCCCAGGTCTCCGGGAGCATGACCTGAGCCGAAGGCAGTGGCTTAACCAACTGAGCCACCCAGGTGCCCAACATTTCTAAATGTACCCTTACCAAATGTTGATTAAGTGTCAGGAACTAGAGTAGGCTGATACCACACCAACTTCTGCTTTGGTGGATAAAAAGGTTAGTGTCCTTATTTCAACATCAATAACCCAGATTCATCATCTGTGAATAAGGGTCTTCAAAAACACTGGTTAACATGTGAAATTATACTAAAAAGAAAGCAAATCTATTTCAAGTTCCAGAAGTGAAAGTAAACTTCAGGAAGCTTTGCTTTAACCTGTTGCATGTTTGGTTCCTATATTCACCCATTGCTATAATCCAAGGAAGAAAGTAGACAGGGCTGATTTCCTCTGAAAGAGATACTGATAGGTGAGATCATACATGTTAAATCTGTATATTTATAGTTGGAAGCATATTAGAAGAAATGGATATTTTTCTCGGCTTCCCCTCTTGAGCGTTAGCAAGACTCAAAAGCCTGCTACAGATACCTGTTACTTTCCTTTTAAGTGGGTGCTTAATCTGTGTTCCTTCTGGCTTCCTGGGTAAAGTTGGTTTAGGTATGGTGCTTCCCAGAGCACTTACTGGGATACTGTAACTTCTGAACTGGTTTCTGGAGTTCTTTTACATGCTTTTCAGATGGTATGTTGTTGTTAAGTTGGTGTCACTGTGGCAGAATGAGGTCTGTGAATTTTTATTTTGCCATCTTGTTATCTGAAGGCAATAGACTTAACACATACTCAAATTAGAGTAAATTGTAAATAAATGATAAGCATTTAACTCTTCTAACTTTATGTTAAAAGCAACTAGAGATGCTGTTATAGATTCACATGTACGCATAGATAGTAATGGAGAAGAATTACCTAATAGGGCAAAAGTGGAGTCATACTTACTTAATTTCTTTCTCAGGGAATCAAATGCCATACAGGCATCTTAAAATTAATCTTCACATCTCTTGACTTCCCCTGTAATTCTGATTAACTGTAATCAACAGTGAATCTTAATTATATAGGCAAGTGATATAGGCTGTATATGAATGATTAAGAATCATTATGAGTTCCCAGCCTGGCTTCACCATTTGCCACTGTGTGACTTTAGGCAAGTTCACAACTTTTCTATGCTTCATTTTTCTCTATCTATAGAATGGGTCTGGAAAACAATAAAACACATTTTGTTGCTGTGTAACATAGTTTTCAATGTGTTAAGGTAAAAAGAGTTTGTCATATAGAGATAAGCCAATGAATCTGGACTATTATATTTTAGGAAAATATGTTACAAGTAGAAAGGTTTCAATTTACTTAGGGCGACAAATATATATTTGAGTTTTTCTGAGACACAGAATAAAAAGTCAGTAGGCCATAGTGTAAAATAAAATGGAATATTTCTTAAGTGTGAAAACACTTAAATGATTTTCAGCCTAGGAAGTATTGAAGCAGTATATTTGATCTATAAATATTTATCATCTATCTAAATGTATGGGGAAAGCAAATCAAGCCTATACACAGGCAATTACAATCTAGTGGGGGAAGACCAACATGTTCTGAGAAAAGGTAAATAGAATATTAAATCCCAAAATGAGTAGAAACTTGCAATAGGCACTCTGTGAAACAGAGAATATGGTGAGCTGGAGTAATATGGGACAGCCTCATGGAGGAAGACAGTTCTAAGCTTGGGCAGCTTGATTATAGAAGATTCTTTGTGTGAGGGGCATTGCGGTTTACAAATAAGCAAAGAGATTTATGAATATCAGTGAATATATGAATCACCTGGAGGGCTTGTTAAAATGTAGTCTGATGCCACAGCTTGGGAAGGACCCCAAGATTTTAACCAGGTTTCAGGTGGTGTTGAGGAGCAGTAGGAAAAGAACTTGTATTTGAAGGACAGTGAGAAGAAATTACAGTGGTGCGAATAATGAGGGCGCTATTTCAACAGTCTAAATACAAAATGATGAGGGACTAAATTAAGTTGGAGACAGTGGTAATAAGAAGAAAGGGGCTGTCCTAAAAGATTATTAAGAAAAGAAATGAAAAAAAAATAATTGGCTAAACATACAGGGGACAGTGAGAAACTTTAAGGACATCCTTTGACTGGTAGCTGAATTGACACAGGTGAAGTTAAGAAGAGAACTGGCTTGAGGGAGGAAGTGATCAACATGGTTTTTGAGTTGTTGAATTTGAGGTAATGGTGTGGTATTTAAGAGGAGAGTAGGCAGGGCTGGAAACCATCTGTGCCGAGGCGATAGCTGGTATTATAGAGAGAATTTTAGTCAATTATGATATGGGCAGAAGAATTGAAAACTGCATTTTTGGAGATGTCCCCATTTGGTGAAAGGAGAGGGAGAGGTGAACAATGAGAAGTAAGAATGTACCTTGGATTTCAGAGTATCTGAAAATAGGGAAAAATGCTCTCAAGATTTTCATAACTACATGTTGTGCCTGAAGATGAGAAACTAAGAGAAACAAATCAGAAGACAGATTTTTATTAAGCTTATTAAATCAACAACATTCTGAATTTTTTAAATTAAAAAAGTATTTTATATTCAATGGAGAAAAATTTGAAAATTTATAAAAACAAAACCACAAAAGGCCAAAAGAAAGTGTGGAAGACAAAAATAGGAACAAAGAATAAGGACAACAAATAGAAAATAGTAACAAGTATGGTAGATATTAATCCAGCTACATCAATTATTACTTTAAATGTTTATGGTTTAAACTCCAGTTAAAGCATGGCAATTGTCAAAGTGGATCAAAAACAAGACTCAGCTCTATATTATCTACAAGAAACCTCTTAATCTTAATATAAAGACACACATAAATTAAAAGTAAAAGATAGATATACCATGCTAACAATAATCAAAAGAAAGCAGGAGTAGCTATATTAATCAGAGTAGACATCAGATCAAGTTATCAGGGATAAAGAGAGGCATTACATATTGACAAAGGGGTCAGTGCTTTTAAAGGCATAACAATTCTTTATGTGTATGCCCCTAATAACAGAGTATCAAAATATGTGAAACAAAAGCTCATAGAATTGTAAGGAGAAATATGCAAATCAACTAGTTGATTATGAAGTTGATTATGAAGTTGGAGACTTTAATACTCTTCTATCATAATAGACATATCCAACAGATGGCAAATCAGTAAGAAAATCGTTGAACTCAACAGCACCATCAATCAACTATATACAATAGACATCTATGGACTACTTCATCCAACAATAGCAGATTACATGTTCTTTTTGTTGTTGTTTTTTCTGAAACCACATTTTAATGTAATGTAATTTCTTTTTATTTATTTATTTATTTATTTATTTATTTATTTTAATAAAAAAAAGATTACATGTTCTTTTTAAGCTCACACGGACCTTTAACCAAGATAGATCATGTTCTGGGCCATAAGACATGCCTTAACAAATTTAAAAGAAGAGAAACTATACAATATTTGCCCTTGTACCAAAATGGAATTAAACTAGAACTCAATAATAGAAAGATAACTGGAGAATTCTAACATACATGAAGAATAAGCCACACAATTCTAAATAGCATATGAGTCAAAGAAAAGATCTCAAAGCAAATTAAAAAGTATTTTGAAAAACATTGAAAATGAAGTACAGCTTATTAGAGTTTGTATGATATCCTCAAAGCAGTGCTTATAAGGAGATGAATGGCATTAAATGCAGAAAATAGAAAAGAAGAAAGATCTAATACAATAATCCAAGTTTCACCTTAGGACTAGGAAACAAAGAACAAGTTAAGTCCAAAAGGAAGACAGTAAATAATAATGATTGGAGCAGAAATCCATAAAAATGAAATTAGGAAATCAATAGAGAAGAATCAACAAAACCAAAAACTATTTGTAAAGATTAATAAAATCAATAAGCCTCTGGTTAGGCTAACTAAGAAAATAGAAGATGCAATTTATAAATACGGGAAATGAAAGAAGGGACATCACTACAGAGCTTATGGAAATTAAAAATAGTAAAAGAAAGCTGTGGACAACTGTATACCCACAACTTTGATAACTTAGATGAAATAGACCAATTCCTAGAAAGATACAATCCGCTAAAACTTATGCAAGAAGAAATAGGCAATCTAAAAGAAATTGAATGACTATTTAATAACCCAAAATAGAAAACACCAGGCCTAGGTGGGTACATTGACTTCTACCAGACATTTAAGGAAGAAATTATAACAATTCTGTAAAATCTCTTTCAGAAGATGGAGGCAAAGAGAAACTTCCTAATTCTCTGTGTTTAGCATTACCTTAATACCAAAATGACAAAGATATTACAAGAAAATTACAGACCAGTAATATTCATGAACATAGATACAAATATCTTCAATGCAATATCAACATATTGAATCCAACAATGTGTAAAAGAATTATACACCATAACTAAGTGGCAGTTATCCCAAGTATACGAGATTGTTTCAGTGTTCCAAAATCATTTAATGTATTCTATCACATTAACAGGCTAAAAAAGAAAAATTGCAGGTTCATATCGATAGATGCAGAAAAACCATTGAAAAAATCAAATACCCATGCATGATTAAAAACTCTCAGTAAACTAGAAATAGAGGTGAACTTCCTCAACTTGATGAAGAATGTCTATGAAAAACCTACATTTTATATCACACTTAATAGTGACAAACTTGAAGCTTTCCAACTTGGATACAAGACAGGGATGTCCCCTCTCATCACTCCTTTCAAAAACATACTGGAAGTTCTAGCTAATGCAACAAGACTAGCAAAGGAAATAAAGATATACAGGTTCATAAGGAAAAAATAAAACTGTCATGTTCATAAGTGACATGATCATCTGTGTAGAAAGTCCAAGTCCTCTTGGAACTAATAAGTGATTATGGGAAAGTGGCAGGATACAAGTTTAATATATAAAAGTCAATCTCTTTTCTGTATAGCAACAATGATCCAGTGGAACTTAAAATTAAGTATATACTATACTATTTACATTAGCACCCCTAAAATGAAATACTTAGGTATAAAAAGCAAAATGCACAAGGTATATAGCAAGAATGCTATAAAATTCTGAAACTAAATCAAGGAATGATTAAATAAATGAAGAGATGTTCCACGTTCATGGATAGGAATATTCAATATTATCAAAATGTCAATTCTTCCCAGCATGACCTGTAGATTCAACAAAATTCCAGTGTAAATCCCAGAAAGTTATTTTGTGTGTATCAGAAACTGATTCTAAAGTTTATGTGGGGAGGCAGAAGACCCAGAATAACCAATTTAGCACTGAAGGAGAAGAACAAATTTGGAAGACTACTACTCAACCTGAAGATTTACTATAAAGCTACAGTAATCAAGGCAGTGAGTGATTGATATTGAAACAGACAAAGCAATGGAATAGAATAGACAGCCCGTAAACAGACCCACATAAATATAATCAACTAAACTTTGACAAAGGAGAAATATAATGGAGAAGAGGAAGGAAGGCATCTAGACATAAACCCTACATCCATCACAAAAATTAACTTTAAGTGGATCATAGACTTAAATGTATAAGTAAAACTGATATTTCTGGAAGATTATTATCTTATTATTATCTTGGAGAAAACCTAGATGACCTTGGGCAGGATGATGACATCTTAGATATAGCACCAAAGGCATGATCCATAAAAGAAATATTAGATGAGTTTGACTGTACTAAAATTAAAAACTGATGCTCTAGAGACAATGTCAAGAGAATGAGAAGACAAGTCACAGACTGGAGAAAATATTTACAAAAGACATATTGATAAAGGACCCTTATTCAAAATATACACAGAACTTTTGAAATTTAACACTGAAAACAAACAACTTTATTGCAAAATGAGATAAAACCTGAACAAACCTCTCACCAAAGAAGACATAGAGATGACAACTAATCATTTTAAAAGAAGCTCTTTGCATATGTCATCAGGGAATTGAATATTAAAACAACAGTGAAATACTACTACATGTCTACTCAAATGGTCAAAATCTGGAACACGGACAGCACCAAATGATATTATTGATGTGAAGCAATAGGAGCTCTAATTTGTTGTTGGGGATGCAATACAGCCACTTTGGAAAACATTTTGGCAGTTTCTTATAAAACTAAACATACTCGTAGCAAACAATTAACCAATTACACTCCTTTGTATCCAACTATAGAAATAAAAATATTATGACTACATAAAAATCTGCACAGCAGCTTTGTTCACAGCATCTTTATTCACAATTGTGGAGGACTTGGAAGCAACCAAGATGCCCTTCAGTAGGTGAATGAGTCAATGTATATAATAATTGTACTCTTAGACAATGGAACATTATTCAATGCTAAAAATAAATGAGATGTGAAAACAATGGAATGATACAGAAGAATGTTAAATACATATTTAAGTGAAACAAGCCAATCTGAAAAGGCTATGTACCATATGAGTCGAAGTATATCACATTCTGGAAAAGGCAAAACTATGGAGACAGTGAAAAGAAGGATTTTCCAGAGTTTAGAGGTAAAGAGTGATGGACAGGGAGAACACAGAGGATTTTTAGGGTGGTATGAATAGACTGTATATGATATTATATTGATGGATATATGTTATTATACATTTATCAAAACCCATAGAATATACAACACCCAGCTTGAACCATCATATAAACTGGAAACTTTGGGTGGTAATGATGTGTCAGTGTAGGTTTGCTGATTGGAATAAATATACCACTCTGGTGTGGAATGTTTAATGTCAGGGAGGCTGTATGTGTGGGAACAAGAGATATATGGGTACCCTTTATACTTTCATTCAATTTTGCTGTGAGCTTAAAATTGCTCAAAAAATAAATTAGTTAAAATTTTTTTAAAAATTTTGAAAATATAAAAAAGCATGAAGAAAATAAAATTATATACAATTTCATTACCCAGAGAAACTTGTCTCTCTGGTCTCTCTGTATCTCTCTCTCTCTCTCGCTCTCTTCTCTCTCTCTCTCTCTCTCTCTCTCTCTCTCAGTATACAGTCTTCCATACCTTTTTCTATGCAGATATACATGTTTTTCATAAAGTTGGAATCCTGCTGTCCATACATTTTGTGTTTACCTCTAAAATATATTTTGAACATTTCTTCCATGACATTAAGCATTCTATTATAATATGCTTTTTTCCCTATTATAATATGTTTTCAACAGATAAACTCAGCTTGTGTGAAAAATGTGGGAAAAGAATCTAAAAAGGCATTAGGATCAAGTAAAGATTTTGTTCAGTTTAGGAGTAACTGTAACATGTTCATGGACATAGGGCAAAGAATCCACAGGGCAACTGAAGAGATTTATTTATGTATTTATGTATTTATGTATTTATTTATTAAAATATTTTATTATTTTTTAGAGAGAGACAGAGAGAGAAAATGAACAAGGAGAAGCAGGGGGAGTGGCAGGCAAAGGGAAAAGCAGGCTTCCTGCTGAGCAAGGAGCCTGATGCTGGACTCCATCCTGGGACCCAGGGATCATGACCTGAGCTGAAGGCAGACTCTTTTTTTTTTTTTTAAATAATTTATTTTATTTTATTTTATTTTTCAGTGTTCCAAGATTCATTGTTTATGCACCACACCCAGTGCTCCATGCAATATGTACCCTCCTTAATACTCATCACCAGGCTGACCTATCTTCCAAAACCCTCAGTTTGTTTCTCAGAGTCCACAGTTTCTCATGCTTCATCTCCCTCTTTCATTTACACCAATTCACATTTCCTTTCCTTCTCTTAATGTCCTCCACGTTACTCTGAAGGCAGACTCTTAACCAACTGAACCACCCAGGCATTCCCAAAGAGAAATGTGTACTGAATGAATGACCAGAGGTAGAGCTGGGAGAAGGCAGAGAAAGCTAGGTTATTTATAGGACAGTGGGATTTAGCCTTGGGAGGCAGCAGACATATTTTCAGATGGAAACTATTGTACGTTGAGTTGCATAGTTGGAGAGATGACCAAGACAAGCTGGCTGATATTGCTATTTGCAATAAACTAAAGGTAAAGTCATCTTTTAACAAAAGGAAAAAGAGAAGCTAATTTCAAATGATAATTGAAAGGTGACATTGTTCCTGATAGTGGAAGACTAAAGAATTATAAAGGAGATGAGGCCATTATAATATTGTATTACTTCACATTGTAGAGCACTTGGAAATACAAATGTTTCCATAGATGTTTCTGAGCATTAGTGATCACATAGATTTTATCTAAATACACTATTTGAACTGTCCTGTACCTTCTTTTCTCACACTGCAGGTTCTTAAAATCCTCTCAAAATCTACCTAAAGAAGAAATTCTTTATTGACTGGTTTGGTTGTGAGGAAAGAGAGATAAATATATTTTTTCTTTTTGTAACTTTTAATTTTTATTTTCTCTGTAGATATGTGATATTCTGCCCTCTTATCTCTAGGTAGAGTCATAAGGCTCAGACTTTTCAAAGAAATTGTCATTTAATTCAAAAGTTTTAATTTCTTACTCAGAGCTACTAGCAGCAGACTTAAATACCAGCTGTTTAATCTTTTTATTTTTTCTAGTTAAGTTGGTATATAGGAGTTAATAATGAAACATTTCTACACTTATGTAATTAAATACAGGCTGAGAAGAAATATGAGTATTTTCCACTCGTTTCTCTGTGATTCAAAAATTTGTATTTGCTTTTGCTGTGTGCTCATGCTGATTCTACAGTCATGGTAGCAGAATATTTCTGGTAAAATTTATTCTATAAGTGTCATCATCAACTATGACCCATCCACCACTGACCTTAAAAATAGGAGACCCCTTTTCTATTCTCAATTCTGCTACCAATTAGCCATGTGGTTTTGGGAAAGTTATTTATTTTTACTTGCTGCTTTGCTAAGTGAAATGATTTAACTTGAATGTTTTTACAGCTTCATTCAAAGTCCTGAATTTCATATGCATGTCTAAATTTGCATAGTGGTATGTCAGAATAATTAGTAATTGTGGTAATAGACTGACTGTCATGATCCTACAATGTAGATTACGTCAATGAGTGTAGTGGAAACTGACCACTGAAGTGAATCCTGAGGTGGCTTCAAGAATACATTGCTGTTGAGAGTGTTCGTGTCTTAAAAAGGTAACCAGTGGTTTTAGAGGTCAACTATGCAAAGTTACTTGCATTATGAATATGCTTCTTTCCCTCCCAGATAATCTTCATATGATGCTACTGAATATAATTGAAAAAGATCACATAGTACCCAGTAATCCTAGGAAATGGTCACACTGTACTAAAGGAAATTAAGGAACAAGAGCAATTATTGGAGTCACAGCAGTGAAGTGGAGGAAGAGGTTGAAATGACATTTCCAATTTAGAAATTCTATTTATAGTCCCTGGAACTTTCCAAGACTGTTCAGTTTTGGACTTATATGTTTTAGACATATTCTAAACTTCAAAGCAAATTTTTCTGAAGAGCATTATATAGTTCTAGTCATTCATTTGGGCTTATATAGTATTCAGGGAAAACAAACTGGTATTTTTTGGGAGAATTTCCCAAAGTATCTTCCCCATATATTAAGGAATAGCTGGATGTTTTACTTACATATAGTGACTTATTGACCACATGATTCCTCTCAAGCAAGGAGCTCAGTGAGGTAGCTGTAATTAAGTAATTTTAGAATATAATCCATATTTGAATATATTTCTGTCTACAATTTCTCTGGAACAAATGCTATTTCCGTTGTTAGGATGAAAACTGGTGCCTCTTTTATTCCAGAAAGATAGGCTTACAGAGGAAAGTCATCAGATGATGAAAGATGTGTTTTCTAATATGCTACTGTAATAAGGAAATTCATGTAATCAGTCAGTGAAATATACTGGAAACCTTTATGTCTATTAAAGAACAAGAGACCAGCTGCATATAATCCCAGATTACTTCATAAATACTTAATAACACAGTTTATCATCTGGCTATTTTCTTCACAACTGGTTGGTCTGGATCTGATTTGCAGATCACGTCTGTCAGAACAAAAGTGCTTTGTCTTTAAAAAATAAAAGAAAACAAGAAATCCACCAAAAATGGATGTCTTATCATTTTATAATTTTGGGAAGTAGAATAACAGAGAAAGCTCCTCTGTGGAATTTCTTTCAAAGAAATTGAAATAAGATGTAGAGAATAATTTACTTAACAAATTATTATTGTACATGC
This sequence comes from Spilogale gracilis, assembly GCA_004023965.1. Classification (NCBI taxonomy): domain Eukaryota; kingdom Metazoa; phylum Chordata; class Mammalia; order Carnivora; family Mephitidae; genus Spilogale; species Spilogale gracilis. The sequence continues at coordinate 123,620 of PITA01002125.1, read as the reverse complement.
TTTTGGGAAACTCCCATGGTAAAATGAGTAAATAAATGAAAGCACTATTTTTTTTTTTTTCATTTTGTCAGTATAGATGCTCTACTGGGATTATCCTTCAACAGTCAGCTTATCAGGAAATAGAAAGGAAACAGGGATAGGAAGACTTACAGACTTTCTTACTATTTCTACATCAGAGTAGTGTTATTATTAATATTTAATGTCTGCAAACTGTAGAAATGCCTAGTCTCTTAATACCTCACTAAAGTGCCAGGAAAACTCACAAAATCAGTATCATTTGTCTGACAAAACTTTCGTTTGATTTTTGGGGGTTAAAAAGCCCAGTGGAAGCAAAAGTTTCAGAACCTTCAATACTTCCTGGAATTTAAATCATTTAACAATATACAAATTAAATTATTAAACAATAGCGAAGGCAGGGTACCCAGAGTAAATGATGTATTGGTACTCATTTAGTTTGTTCCATCCAGTTAAATCTAATCAATCGGAAAAACCAGACTAAAATATTAGTTTGCAAATTACTGCAAACCAGCCAGCTGGACTTGAGGGAGCATCATAAAAACTTGTCTCATGTATTTTTCCTGTGGGTCTAAAATGTTTTCCTAACTGCTTGGTAAGTAAGCCTTGGGACAGGCTCTTTAGAAACTAATTGTCTCAGTGGCTGATATCCAAGATCTATAAAGAATTACTCAAACTCAACATCCAAAAAGAAGATGAACACATCAAAAAATGAGCAAGAGACATGAAGAGGCACTTCTCCATAGAAGATATACAAATGGCTAACAGACACATGAAAAAATGTTCCTCATCACTAGATATCAGGGAAATTCAAATCAAAACCACACTGAGATACCACCTTACACCAGTCAGAATGGCCAAAATTAACAAGTGAGGAAACAAGTGTTGGAGAGGCTGCGGAGAAAGGGGAACCCTCTTACACTGTTGGTGGGAATGCAAGTTGGTGCAGCTGCTTTGGAAAACAGTGTGGAGATTTCTTAAAAAAATAAAAATAGAGCTACCCTATGACCCTGCAATTGCACTACTGGGCATTTACCCCAAAGATACAGATGCAGTGAAAAGAAGGGCCATATGTACCCCAATGTTCATTGCAGCAATGGCCACAATCGCCAAACTGTGGAAAGAGCCAAGGTGCCCTTCAACAGATGAATGGATAAAGAAGATGTGGTACATATCTACAATGGAATACTATGCCTCCATCAGAAAGGATGAATATCCAACTTTTGTAGCAACTTGGACTGGATTGGAAGAGATTATGCTGAGTGAAATAAGCCAAGTAGAGAAAGTCAAGTATCACATGGTGTCACTTACTTGTGATTCATAAGGGGTAATATAGAGGACAGTAGGAGAAGGAAAGGAAATGGGAAGTAGGGTAATTCGGGAAGGGAAACAAAACATGAGAGACTTTGGACTCAGAAACAAACTGAGGGTCTTGGAGGGGAGGAGGTGGGAGGATGGGAGAGCCTGGTGGTGGGTACTGAGGGCATGTATTCCATGGAGCACTGGTTGTGGGGCATAAAAATGAATCTTGGAACACTGACAAAATAAAAAATAATTAAAAAAAGGAACACAGTGAGACAAATAGATTTTTTTTGATTTTTTTTACTTTAAATTTACTTTATTTTTTCAGTGTTCCAAGATTCATTGTTTATGCCCCACACCCAGTGCTCCATGCAATATGTGCCCTCAGTACCCACCACCAGGCTCTCCCATCCTCTCATCCCCTCCCCTCCAAGACCCTCAGTTTGTTTCTGAGTCCAAAGTCTCTTATGTTTCGTTTCCCTTCCCGAATTACCCTATTAAAGTTGACTGGAGATCTGTTTGTCCCAGGACCCAGAGGGACATTTTTACCAGGGGCACAAAAATTCTTCTGTTCATGGGTCATGCTTGAGAAATAGGCAGTGGGCTACCAGATGGAAAAAGACATACTATATTTATGGAATAAACAGTCATAGGCTGGAGAGTAAAACATGTGAAGGCACTTGGTACATACCTCAAGTGGAGGCTCAGTGAAAAGCAAGTGTCATATCTAGAGTTTAGTGCTGTCAAAATCTTTTCCCTTTTTATATGTTTTTTTCTCCTTTTCTCCTCAGTGGCTCCAGTTGGAAATTAAATCCAGTTCTAAAACACCCACTGAGTACCTACTGTTCAAAGTGCATCATGGTTGATACAAAGTAGAAGCAACCTGCTCTCTGATTTTAAGGAGCATGTAATCAAATAGAGGAGCAGGTGCTTATTGAAACGAGTAGAAAGGGCAGTAACGAATCATTAAGCTGTATATAGTCTTGGTATTTTAAAAATGGGGGTCATGTGATTCAAGCTAGGCCAGTGAGTTGCTTTCCTTGGAATTCAGACTTTTTACTTGGATAACTCAAAGGATTTGACTGAAGGTGATTCATCTTGACTGTATTAGTTTTCTATTACTACCTCAAAAAATTGCTCAAACTTAGCAGCTTAAAATAACACAAATTTATTGTCTTCTAATTTCTGGAAGTCAGATGTTTCACCCAGGTTCCATTAGGCTAAAATTAAGGTGTTGAGAGGGCTATGCTCCTAGAAGCTGCTTGCATTCCTTGACTCATAGTTTTCTTCCTCCATCTTGAAAGTGAAGGGCAGGACAAGCCCTTCTCATACTGCATTTCTCTGTGCTTCTGTCATCACATCTCCATCTTTGATTTGGCTTTTCTGCCTCTCTTCTACTTTTAGGGACTCTTGTGATTACCTTAGGCTCATGTGAATAATCCAGGATCATAGCTGTAGTTAAGGTCAGCTGAATAACAATCATTATTCCATCTGCAACCTTAATTCCTCTTGCAGTCAAAGGTAGCATATTCACATTCTAGAGAATAGGACATGGGCATCTTTGAGAGGGGCATTATTATGCTTACTACACCAATCCTGTGGCCTTGAAGAGTCTGTCATTAGCCCCTTCTTCCCAGATGCTACCCTGGGTGTTATCTTTTCTGAGGACTGGTTTTTGGATTTTTTTCTGATTCTGTAAACTACCTCTTGTCCTTCTAATAAATATGTTCTTTTTGTGTATTTTGGCTATAATTGACTACTTTTGCTTTTGAACAAACAACTCAAATTGATGCACATGCATGTTACACTCTCTAACTGATAGATAAGGCAGTTACCAAGAAACTGATTTCAGTCTTATTTTCCTTCTCTTCTTCTTTTTCAGTGCTCTCTTTTCAGTAAAATTTTCCACATTAAGGTGATGAAGAAGGCTGCAGCTTACCACATATCTCTTATAAGTGCCCATGAACAAGACTCAATAATATTTGTTCATGCTGAAAAGATGAGCTAAATTCAGAAATATTAAGAACCAAGAATAGAAAATACTCTTATTCAATTCAAGTTTAAAACCTGTTCTGAGTACCTAGAGTATTGAGGAATTTAGAAATTTCCGATTGTGTATCTATTGGAATAAAAGGGATATGAACCGTCAAAATTGATTTCAGCAACCCAATATCATCTTGTATCTTATCTGTTCTTATTTTCATGCTTCACTGCTCACCTGCGATACAAATATAGCCATTTAGCTCTCTTTTTATTAAAGTTAGCATAATATATCACTTTCCATTTTTTGATTGTATCCTATTAATGTTATTTAAGAGTGATTCTTATAAGCAGAAAGTAATTGAGTCTTGCTTTTAAAAATCTAATCTAACAAATTCTGCCTTTTAATTGGGATGTTTATACCATTTATGTGTGATGGGGTTATTTATTTTATTTGGTTTAAATCTGTCTTGTTATTTATTTTCTTTTTGTCCCAGCTGTTACTTTTGTTTCCCTTTTCTTCTTTTTCTTCTTTCTTTGGATTAATTGGTTTCTTTCTACAATTCACTTTTTTCTTCCTTTACTGACTTGGTAGCTGTAACCCTTTGTAGTAATGTTTTAGTATTTCAGTGGTTGCTTTAGAATTTATAGCGAACGTGTTTGATTTATTATGGTCTACCTTCAAGTGATATCATGCCACTTCACATATATGAATTTTATCATAGTATTCCTATTTCCCCACTCCTAGCCTTTATGATATTGCTATCATACATTTTACTTTTATAAACTACATACTTTTATAAACTACATTAATAAACTTTTATAAACTATATACCACATTGCTATTTCTTTTTAAAAGAGATTTAAATTAGAAAATACGGATATATTTACCCAAATAGTAAAGATTTTCAGTGTCTTCATCCTTTGTGTAGATCCATATTTGCATCTGGTGTCTTTTTCTTCTATTGAAGAATTTTCGTTACCATTTAAATCCAATGCTCAGTGTTCATCACAGGTGCTCTCCTTAATACCCATTTAACCTATTCCCTATTTCCATTCTTTAGCTAGCAACCCTCAGTTTGTCTTCTATAGTCAAGAGTCTCTTTTATGGTTTGCCTCTCTTTTTTCCCCATGATTGTTTGTTTTGTTTCTTAAATTCCACATATGAGTGAAATCATACAGTATTTGTATTTCTCTGACTGACTGATTTTCTTTAGCATGTCTCTAGATCCATCCACATTGTTGCAGTGGCATGATTTCATTCTTTTTGATGGCTGTAATATTCCATTGTATATATCTTCTTTTTTTTTTTAAAGATTTTATTTATTTATTTGACAGAGAGAGAGAGAGATCAGAAATAGGCAGAGAGGCAGGCAGAGAAAGAGGGAGAAGCAGGCTCCCTGCTGAGCAGAGAGCCAGATGTGGGACTCGATCCCAGGACCCTGAGATCATGACCTGAGCCGAAGGCAGAGGCTTAACCCTCTGAGCCACCCAGGCGCCCCATTGTATATATCTTCTTTATCCACTCATCAGTCTGTGGACATTTGGGCTTTCTCCATAATTTGGCTATTGTAGATAATGCTGCCATAAATGTTGGGGTGCATGTATCCCTTTAAGTCAGTATTTTGGTATCCTTTGGGTAAATTCCTAGTATCACAATTGCTATAAATTATAGGATATTTCTATTGTTAACCTTTTGAGCAACCTCCATATTGTATTCCAGAGTGGCTATACCAGTTTGCTTTTCCACCAACAATGTAAGATGGTTCCCCTTTCTTTGACGCCTCACCAAGATGTATTATTTCCTGGGTTGTTAATTTTAGTCATTCTGACACGTGCGAGGTGATATTTCATTTTTGTTTTGATTTGTATTTTCCTGATGATGAGTGATGTTGAGCATCTTTTCATGTATCTATTGGTCATCTGTATGTCTCCTTTGGAAAAATATCTATTCACTTCTTCTGCCCATTTCTTAGCTGGATTATTTGTTTGATAAGTTCATTATAGATTTTGAATACTAAGCCTTTATTAGATATGTCCTTTGTAATATCTTCTCCTCTTCCAAAGGTTGCTTTTTAGGTTTGTTGATTGCGTCCTTTGCTCTGCAGAAGGTTTTTTTTTTTTTTTTTTTTTTTTTAAATCTAAACAAAATTCATTTTTACTTGTTTCCCTTGCATCTGGAGACCTAGTTAGTAAGAAGTTCCTTTGTAAGTAAAAAGTTCCTCTGGCAAATGTCAAAAATCCATTTTGAACTTGTTTTTGTGTATGATGTAAGAAAGTGGCCCAGTTTCATTCTTCTGCATGTTGCTGTCCAGCTTTCCCAATACTTTTTGTTGAAGGGTATTTGATATCCCACTGGATATTCTTTATTGCTTTATCAAAGATTAGTTGTGGGTCCATTTCAGGGTTTTCTCTTCTGTTGCATTGATCTGTATGTCTGTTTTTGTGCCAGTACCACACTGTCTTGATCACTACAGTTATGTAATATAACCTGAAGTCTGGAATTGTGATGCATCCTGCTTTGCTTTTATTTTACAAGATTACTTTGGATAGTCAGGTTTTTTTGTTATTCCATATACATTTTAGGGCTCTTTGTTCTAGTACTGTGAAAAATGCTGGTGGTGTTTTGATAAGAATTACATTAAATGGGTAGATTGTTTTGGGTAGTATAGACATTTTAAAAATATTTTTTTCTTCTAATCCACGGATATGCAATGTTTTCCCATTTTTTTTGTGTGTCTTCTTCAATTTCTTTCGTAAATTTTTTCAGCGTACAGATCTTTTCCCTTTTGGTTTAGGTTTATTCCTAGGTATCTTATGTTTTTTTGATGCAATTGTAAATGGAATTGATTTTTTGGTTTTTCTTTCTGCTGCTTCATTATTGGTGTACAGAAATGTGACAGATTTCCGTGTGCTGACTTTGTATCCTGCAACTTAACTGAGTTCATTTATCAGTTCTAGCAATTTTTTGGTGGAGTTTTGAGTTTTCTATGTAGAGTATCATATCTCTTTAAATAATGAAAATTTGACTTCTTCCTTGCTGTTTTTGATGCCTTTTATTTCTTTTTGCTGTCTGATTACTGAGGCTAAGATTTCCAGTACTATGTCAAAAATTGTGGTGTGGGGCACCTCGGTGGCTCAGTCAGTTAAACATCTGACTTCTCGGCTCAGGTCATGATCCCAGAGTTCTGGGATCAAGCCCCCACACTGGGCACTTTGCTCAGTAGGAGCCTGCTTCTCCCTCTCCCAGCTGCTCCCCTCCTCATACTCTTTCCCTTTCCATCAAATAAATAAGTAAATAAAATCTTAAAAAACAAACTAACAAAAAAAACAAAAAACCACCCCAAAACAGTGGTGAGAGTGGACATCACTGTTTTGTACCTTTGAGCATAACAGAGAAGCTCTCAGTTTTTCTCATTGAGGATGATATTAGCTGTGGGCTTTTCATATATCACCTTTATGATGTTGAGGTATGTTCCTTCTATCCCTATTTTGTTGAGAGTTTTTATTTATCAAGGATAGATGCTATACTTTGTCAAATACTTGGTTGCATCTATTGAGTAAATCATATGGTTCTTATATTTGTTTTATTAATGTGGTATATCATGTTGATTGCTTTGCAAATATTCAATAGCACTTGCAACTCAGGAATAAGTCCCACGTGATCATGGTGAATGATTGTTTTAATGTATTGTTGGATTAGATTTGCTGGTATCTTTCTGAGCATGTTTGCATCCATGTTCATCAGGGATATTGGCCTGTAGTTCTCTTTTTTAGTTTGGTGTTCGTCTGGTTTTGGACTAAGGCTAATGCTGGCCTTGTAGAATGAGTTTGGAAGTTTCCCTTTCATTTCTGTTTTTTGGGAACAGTTTGAGAACGTATTAATTCTTCTTTAATTGTATGGTATAATACCCTTAGGAAGCCATCTGGCCCTGGACTTCTGTTTGTTGGGAGATTTTGTTGTTTTTGTGGTTTTGTTGATTAAGGCTTTGTAATATAGCTTGAAGTCAGGCGTTGCGGTGCCCCCAGCTTTGGTTTTCTTTTTTAACATTTCCTGGCAATTTGGGGTCTTTATTAATTCTCTCAAGAACCAGCTCCTGGTTTCATTGATCTGTTCTGCTGGTTTTGTTGTTGTTGTTGTAATTTATTTGTTTCTGTATCATTTATTTCTGCTCTAGTCTTTATTATTTCCCATCTTCTGCTGGCCTTAGATCTCATTTGTTTTTTCTAGCTCCTTTAGGTGTAAGTTTAGGTTGTGTTTTTGAGAGTTTTCTTGCTTCTTGAGGTAGGCCTACATTACTATTTACTTTCCTCTTCGAACTTCTTTTGCTGCATCCCAAAGGTTGTGGACTACCATGTTTTCATTTTCATCGGTTTGAATGTATTTTTTAAAATTTCTTCTTTAACTTCCTGGTGTTTTTCAGTTTACTGTTTTTGCAGTGTCTGTGTCCAGGTTGCTTGTCCTGAGCAGTTCAGTTTACTCTGGGCTCTATTCCAGCCAGGTTGGCTGAGTTTTAGAACTCTAAGCTTTAGGAACCTGATTTGATAGGGACCTATGATTGTCTTCTGAGGAAAGGTCCTGCTTTAGTGGGATTGATGCAGGTTTGATCTAGAAGGGCAGCCACACCAGAGCTCAGGAGTGTGGGGTTTGGAGCAGAGCACAGTAGTCAGTTATCTGCCCTCAACAGGTGTCTCTGTACCTATGCTGAGGAGTGAAGAGGGGGAAATGGGACACACTGGATTTTATCCCTGTCAAGGCAATGCTGCCTCTCTCAGATATGCTCTAAGACAAAGAAAACCATCTCTCCCAGTGCTTCTTTGGCAATTCTCAGATCGTGCTGTCTGCCCCAGGTTACCTGCCAGCCTTCTCGATAGCAGCACCGCCAGCACCCTCATGATTCTATAGATAGCCCAGCCATAGACCTCTAAGACTCCAGTCTTTGAGCCCTGCTGGTAGCTAACTCATGAAAATCAGCCCCTCTTGTTTTCCTAGTCAATATCTTTGAGGAAGTGTTTTTCTTATGCAATCCTCTGTGCGCTGCTCTCTTTGTCTCTCTCTCTGTCTCTGGTGTGCGGGGGGCTTGTCTCTGTAGTTGGGGCCCCCTCCTTTCCACTGCACCCGTGATCTGTTTCTCTCCCAAACCATGTCTCTACACCTCCTACCTTCAGTGGCCTGCCCTCTTCTCTTCCTCTAATTGTGTGATTTGTTCTGTCAGTACTCAGACCAATTTCTTGGGCATTTAGAATGAGGTGATATTTATCTGGCTATGTTGGAAGGACAGGCAAGTCTAGGGTCCTCCTACTACTTCACTATCTTAGCTCCTCCCCTCTCAGTTGGCTGTCTTCTTTATCTTTGTTCCTCTTTATGTAGTCTGTCCCTTTTCTCTGATGCTTTGAAGATTTTCTTTTTATCAATAGTTTTAACTGATTTGATTCTCTTTATAAATGGTTTTGACTGGCTGTTATTTTCTTCATGTTTTTTCTTCTTGGAATTTGTTGAGCTTCTTGGATCTGTTGGTTTATAGTTTTCATCAAATTTGGAAAATTTATAACCATTTAGAGAAGATGTTATTTTTTAGAGAAGTTTTAGGTTCATAGCAAAATTGAGGGTATAGATTTCCTATATATTCCTTGAACCCCTGCTCCCTTGAGAACCTCTTCCTTAATCAACATAATTATCACCATCCCCCAAGAAGCACATTTGTTATAACGGATTAACCTACATTGATACTTCATAATCAGCCCAAGTGCATAGTTTATGGTTTATTCTTGGTATTGCACATTCTGTGGGTTTAGACAATATATAATAAGATATACCCATCATTGTGGTATTGCCATATGGTAATACCATAATTATACTGGTATTTTAATGCCCTAAAATTCTTTGTGCTCTGACTGTTCATTCCTGCACTTCCCTGCCCCCCTCAATCCTGGAAATCATTGATCTTTTCACTATCTCCATAGTTCTGCCTTTTCCAGAATGTCATATAGTTGAAATCATAGAACATATACCCTTTTCATATTAGTTTCTTTCCTTTAGTGATAGGCATGTAAAATTCATCAAGCTTTTCGTAACTTGAAGCTCTTTCTTTTTTTTAATCTTGAATTCCATTTAACATTTAACATTGAATTCCATTCCGTTTTTAACATTGAATTAACAACTAATATATCTGTTCACCTACTGAGGGATATCTTGGTTGTTCCCAAGTTTTGGCAGCTATGAATAGAGCGGCTATAAACATCCATGTGCAGATTCATGTCTTATTTAGAAGTGTGGTGTTTAAGATTTTTCAGTTATGTTTCTGTTATTGAGTTCTAGTTTAATTTTATTGTTGTCTTAGAGCAGACATTTTATAATTTCTATTCTTCTAAATTTGTTAAGGTGTGTTTTATGGTCCAGAATGTGGTCTATCTTGGTCAATTTTACATTCAAGCTTGAGAAGAATGTGTAATCTGCTATTAATGGATGAAGTAACCTATAGATGTCAGATATATCCAGTTGATTGATGATGTTGAATTCAACTCTGTCTTTACTGACTTTTTTTCTGCTGGATCTGTCCGTTTTTGATAAAGTGGTGTTGAAGTCTCCAACTATGATAGCGGATTTACCAATTTTTCTTGCAGTTTTTGTTTCATGTATTTTGATACTCTGTTGTTAGGGGTGTATACATTAAAGATTGTTATGCTTTTTGGAGTACTGACTCCTTTATGATGGTGTGATATCCCTCTTTATGATAAATTTTCTTGCATTGATGTCTGTTCTGTCTAAAATTAATGTGTCTATCCCTTTGATTATTGTTAGTATAGTATATCTTTCTGCATCCCTTTACTTTTAATGTGTATGTTTTTTATATTTAAAGTAGGTTTCTTATAGACAACATAGATGTGAGTCTTGTTTTTTTGGTCCACTCTGATAATCTCTGTCTTTTAGTTAGTGATTTAGCCAATGATGTTTATAGTGATTATTGATCTAGTTTGATTAATATCTACCAAATTCATTACTCTTTCCTATTTTTTGCCTCATTGTCTTCTACTAATTTTTCTGCCTTTTGTTATTTTAATTATTTTATATCATTCTATTTTCTCTTCTTAGCATATTGAGAATGCTTTTCTTAAAATTATTAATGGTTGCTGTAAAGTTAGCAATATATATTTATAGCTCTCCAAGTCTACTTCCAAATAATACTATATGTCTTCATGGATAACATGAATACCTTACATTACCAAAATCATCCTAGTTTCTCTCTCCCTTCTCTTATATCATTGCTATCATTTATTTCATTTATATATAAATATCCATAAAAATGTACAAAATGCATAATCAAATACATTGTTAGTATTATCTTTAAAAAAACTGCTACCTGTTAGATAAGTTAGGAAAAATAAGAGTTAAATTTTTTTGTTTAAATTCAGTTTAATTAACATATACTATATTATTAGTTTCAGAGGTAGAGTTTAGTGATTCATCAGTTGCCTACAACACCCCATGCTCATTACTTCAAGTGCCCCCCTTAATGCCCATCACCTAATTACCCCAAACCCTGACCCACTTCTTCTCCAGCAACCCTGTTTGTTTTCTATAGTTAAGAGTCTCAGATGATTTGCCTCCCTCTCTGTTTTCATCTTATTTTATTTTTCCTTGCCTTCCCCTATGTTCATCTGCTTTGTTTCTTAAATTCCACATAGGAGTGAAATCATAATCTTTGACTTATTTTGCTTAGCAAGAAAAATAAGAGTTTCTATTTTGCCTTTACTTATTTATTCTTCATTGCTTTTTCTTATTTTATGTAGGGCCTCTACTTGATGTATGTACTTTCTGACCTATAGTATTTTGTCTCTCCTAAGTCCTAATTCTTTTAATATTTCTTGCAAGGCAGATCTACTGGACACATATTCTGTTATTTATTTTTTTGAGAAAGTCTCTATTTATTTTTCTCTTTTGAAGGATAATTTCACCGTGTACAAAATTGTAGGTTGGTGGTTTTTCTCCCTCAATACTTTTAATTATTTCATTCTCTTCTTGCTTTAATTGTTTCTGAGAAGTCAGATGTAATCCTCTCTTTATTTCTTTCTATATAAGGTGTTTTAATTCATCTGATTTATTTCAGAGTTTTATTCTTTATCTCTGATTTTCTGTAGTTTGAAAATGATATGCAAAGGTGTAGGGTTTTAGGCATGCATGCTCTTGGTGTCTTCTGAGCTTCCTGGATCTATGGTTTGATGTCTGACGTTAATTTGGGGGAAATTCTCACTCAGTGTTGTTTAAGATATTTCTCCTGTTTCTTCCTCTTTCTTCTCCTTCTGGTATTTTTATTACATATATGTTATACCTTTTATAGTTGTCTCACAGTCCTTGAATATTCTTTTCTGTTTTTTTTTTTAAGATTTTCTTTATTTATTTGACACACAGAGAGAAAGAAACTGCACAAGCAGAGGGAGTGGCAGGCAGAGGGTGAGGGAGAAGCAGGCTCCTGTGGAGCAGGGAACCCCATGGGGAGTCCATCCCAGGACTCCGGGATCATGGCCTGAACTGAAGGCAGTCACTTAACCCACTGAGTCACCCAGGCACCTCATTGTGTTCTGCTTTTTTGTTTTCAGTTTTTATTCTTTGTTTTTCAGTTTTTGAGGATCCTTTTGATATATCCTTTAACGCAGAGATACTTTACTCAGCTGTATTACGTGTACTAATAAGGCCATCAAACACATTCTCAATTTCTTTTACAATGTTTTTGGTCTCTAGAATTTCCTTTTGGATCTCTGTTAGGATTTCCATCTGTCTGCTTATATTGCCCATCTGTTCTTGCATGCTGTGCACTTTATCCCTTGGGGTTAAACATATTACTAACAGTTGTTCTAAATTACTGGTCTGATAATTTCAACATCTCTGCCATACATCTTCAAATTGTGTTTTTTGCCTTTTGGTATGCCTTGTAATTTTTTCTTGATAGCCAGACATTATGTATTGAGTAAAAGGAACTGTTATAAGTTGGCTTTTATAAAATGATGATGAGCTGTTGAGGGAAGGGTAGCAGTCTATAGTCTGATGGTCTCAGTCTTTTAGCAAGCCTGTGCTTCTGAATTGTGAGCTTCACATGGGTTTCTTGTGTTTTTGTCTTTTTCTCCCTGTAGGTTGGACAGGATGGTTAGTGTGAACTAAATTGGGTAGTTCCCTTTCTCCAGCTCAGTTATGCTCTGATAATTCCTTAGCAGGTTAAGCTCTGGTTAACTATTTTCTCCTGAGATCAGGCCATATTGGGAAGAACAGATTTCTCTGGCATATTTCAAAATGGTTCTGCTTTTTTCTCTCTTCTGGAGGCATGAGAGGATTTTTCTCTGATATTTACATTGAGAACCTGGTCAAGCCCCTGAAATTAATCTCATAATATTTTGGTGTCCCTCTTATGACTAGATGCTTTTTTAGCTGATTTTTCTTAAAAATTTGTTTATTTATTTTTTAGAGAGACAGAGAAAGAGAGAGCACAGAAGTGAGGGGGAGGGACAGACGGAGAAGGAGAGAGAGAAACTCAAGCAGACTCCTTGCTGAGCGTGGGGACAGATGCAGGGCTCAATCTCATGACCCCAAGATCATGATCTGAACCAAAATCAAGAATTGGACAATTAACTGACTGAGCCACCCAGACACCCTGAAGTTTTTAACACTTAAAGTTAACTCTTAAACTTCCTTTAACTCTTAAATTCAGCCTCCAACAATTCATCAGTTGTGGTTCAGATTTTTCCTACCCTGTCCTTGGTTCTTGTGGTGGTTTCCACTTGTGAGTCTCGGCTGTGGTAATTCACAACCCATTATATTTTCCTGCCTGTCTCTCCAATCTTGGGGGCAGTGGTTTGCCCTGTGTCCTTCCCTCTTTTGCAGATCCAAGAAGAGTTGTTGATTTTTCAATCTGTACAGTTCAGAAGATTTGAGATAAAATGGATTCATGTCTCTTATTCTTTCTGGAATCTGCTTTAAAAAATGCAATAGAGGACATTTAGAATGATAAGTGTTACTGTTGAAATTTGGGTCTCTGTTATGACCTTTGGGAGAGGAAAGAATTTTTTATTTCTATAATAAAGAAACACAAACCTGAGAGGGGCCTACCTTGGTTCCTGTGGTGCTGGGGGTCCTTCCCTTAGCCTTCCTTTTTGAGGAGGAGGAGTCTTTGGGGCCAGGCAACCTGCATCCTCCCATATCCCCGAACTAGAACATACCCAGGGTAATCAGAACCCTAAAATCCTCTGATCCAGTGGCTCTCAGATTCCAGGGTCTGTGTGGACTTCCTATATCCAATCACCTCCTAAGCGTAGACCATAGCTCAGTTGTGCGCACATGCTAGGCCTGAGGGAAGGCCAAAAGCTATCGGAGCTTGAACTTGAGGCCTAGCGTGTGCATACTGTGGGGAGGCTCACAGTGCTGGGTGGTATAGGAGGAGAAAAAAATAAAAGAGCTGATGAAGCTCTTCTCTTCCCACATGACCATATTCTACCACGGGAGTCTGTGAAATCTAAATTTAAACCTGGACTGTCATGTTATGGAACTATGTTTTTTTTTTTTAAGATTTTATTTATTTATTTGACAGAGAGAGATCACAAGTAGGCAGAGAGGCAGGCAGAGAGAGAGGAGGAAGCAGGCTCCCTGCTGAGCAGAGAGCCTGACATGGGCCTCGATTTCAGGACCCTGAGATCATGACCTGAGCTGAAGGCAGAGGCTTTAACCCACTGAGCCACCTAGGCGCCCAGAACTATGTTTTTAATGGTAGGCCAATGGAAGCTCTTTTATTTAAAATTTTGTTAGTTATAGGGACACCTGGGGAGCTCAGTTGGTTGAGGATCCGCTTTCAGCTCAGGTCATGATTCTGGGGTTCTGGGATAGAGCCCCGAGTTGGGCTTCCTGCTCAGCAGGGAGCCTGCTTCTCCCTCTCCCCACTCCTGCTCTCTTTTGCTACCTCTGTCACTATCTCTGTCTCCCTCTGTCAAGTAAATAAATAAAATATTTTTAAAAATAAAATTCTGTTATAAATCTAAGATATTGAGACACATAGAAATGGGCCTTTTTTGTACCCTTGCCTTGGGCTGCACAAAGGTTAGGTGTGATCCTCTTAGACTAAAAATCAAATTTCCAGAGCTTTATTTCAATAAAGAATTTCAGAAAGGAAGATGGATGGACCCTCTAGTGCTCTTCCATTTCTTGCCACTAATAATTGATGGAGGTAAATGGCTAGACTGGTAATCCTGAATATGGTTAAGTTTAGTGAGTGGGTAGCCTTTCTCTAAGGTTTTCTCTAAGAAGATTTTATAAAACAAGATTTTAATGTGCTCCAAAAGTGGTCCAATCAGTCTTCGTTTGCCATATTTTCTCTGGGACATGAAGGGAAGAAAGGGTCCAGAGTGAGGGGTGCTACAATAGATAAAGAAGGCTATTGATCACTTCAGGAAGTTCAAAGTGACTTTTCAATGTATTTTGGCTATTTTTCAAATGACTGCTCTTTTATTTTAGCAACATGCTTGTGCTAGGTTTTAGCTATTCTACTGCATTAAAGTAGCTTAAAATTTAGAGCACTTAATAATCCGACACAGGCAATCATCTGTTAAAAGCTAAATAAATGTACGTGCATAGTTTTCTTCCATTTCAAATGGCTTACCACTTATAATTCTTAACATAACACATACCTACTTACCAAATAAAAGGATTTTATGAAATTTTATCCAGAAATTTCAGATATCTCACCAGATCTTTAACTGAAAAATTAACAAGAAGTATAACATCCTGGCCTAAAATATTTGGTAGTATGAAATGAATGTAATTTATTTCTGAGATTTTGTTTCCAGTTAGCTTGATGCTCTGTTGAAATGTAAAAATAAAGGATAATTAGTAGTAAGTTTTCAGTGACATTTAAGTACTCAGGTAAAGGCAGGGTTAAAGTAATTTTAGTATAGTAACATCAGGGCCTTTCAAGTCAAGGGGATCAGTTTAAAATGACAGTATGGAATCTGGAAACAGGGGACTTGGAATAGGTTCCAGACTTTGCCACTTAGCTTCTCTTTGACCTTCAGTTTCTTTCTCTGAGGGTAATAAATACAGCCTATTTCTTAGGATTGACTTATAGATTAAATAAAACAATTGTTTAAAAAGTACTTTAAATTTTGAAATTTACATTATATTATACAAATGTCAAGCTTAATAATGCTGCTCTTTTGGGTGAGGAAGAGAGAAGGAAAAAACTTATAATAAGCGCTATCTGTGGGATTATTTTCCTTGTTTTATAGTTGAGGAGATGAAGTAATCTGCTCAGGATCACAGTTTATAAAACTAACTCTGAAGTGTGTATGTTCTCTCTCAATACCATTTAGTAATTTATATTTTCATGCATTTTCATGGAATATATTCAAGGGAAATGTCCCTTCCATCTTCCCTTCCTTCCTTTAATATGTGTGGGGGTCAAAAAAACCTTTTTAAAGTAGACTGAGTCTTGAAGGATGAATATGTTACCAAGGCGACAGAGGATGAGAGAGAATTTAAAAAGAAGGAAAAAATTTGCACAAAGACTTATGAGAGATCATGTTGTATTCAAGAGATTGTTAGCAATTTAGTATGATTTGTGCTCAGGTTCTGTGTATGTGTGTAGGAAGGAGCTGAAAAGTAGAAGGAGTTATAAGGGATGAAGCTCAGAAAGCCAGGAGGGGTAGATCAAGAAGAGTCTTAAAAGTCATTAAGAACTTGGGAATGGATCCTTTTGGGGTTGGGGAGCCAAGAGAGATTCTGCACCCTCTCCTTCCCCAGTTCTTAGGGAAAGGTCTTTGCAGAGTTATGCATTTTAAAGTATTATTGAGGGGGGTGTCGATTACATTTCCATTATTAATTCTCACAAAATGCATTTACTAAAGCCTACCACATCTGACTAGAAAAAGAAGATACAGAAGATACAATTTAAAGATCATTATGGAAATGCCCAGTGGTCTTTTTAGATTTCCACTGCGTGGTCTCTGTTAAACTCTGTCCGCCTCTCTTGGTATTCAATTTCAGTTCTGCTGAGAGTACACCTCAAATTCATTTTCTGGCACCATAATTCTCTTTTGTAGTCGACTTTCATTTCCTTCATCATTTTTTTGTTGTTGTTCCTTCATTTGAATTCACGCTGGCAATGATGGATCATTTTGGCATCAAAAAAAGTAAGAAATCATTGTTTCAGTGAAAAATGAGTTCCTATCCTTAGAAATAAATATGAATAGTTGATGAGTCCAGTTGTTCAGGGGATTTGTAGCATGCTCAAAGGCTTGAGAGGGTAAATATACAAGTGGACAATGGTCAGACCTATATTAAAATGGAACTCTAGCTCACAACCTGGAGCAACCAGTCCAAGACGCCAAATCACAGCTTCTGTAGCAATCAGCCCCAAATGGCCAGGATTTCATCGATAGCTGATACCATCTCTACTTTTTGCTTGCACTTTCAATGTAATAAATAACTGGAGACAGGCAGTATCTGCTCTCCTATCCAATCTCCTAGGATGTCCCACTACAGGTTAGCCCACCCTGAGCTTCTCCATGCTAACAGCTTCCATTCAGGGAGTACCTGACGCCTCTCTTTTCTTCTGTTCTCCTACTCCTCTATATGCCTGTGAGTCTCTATCAAAATGCAAATGATGTTGGCTCTCTCCCTTGCTATATCAAGACTGAATAAAGAGCCTTTGCTCCTTGTCATTTGGGTGGCCCTCATTTAGTTCCGTAGGCTCCTTCAGTAAAGGGATATTTGCTGACTTAGGTGGGTGGTTCTGGGCACAGAAAGCTTCCCGGCAGTCTCCGTGGTTACAGTATCTTACACAAGTATTTGAAAGGATTCTTTAAATTTAGTCCCTGTTACAAAATGATTAAAGAGAGACAATTTAGGGTGATACAAATAAACTTTAATACTTCATGAAGCATACAGTCTGCTTTCAGAAAACTGCAAAATGAGGTAGAAGACAAGGAGCTTTTCAGGATAAAGAATAAAGAACAAGGAAGAGAGAAATAGGAAATACCTGATTGGCTGGGGGCAAATAGTCAACTTTGTTTGCCATGGTAAGGCCCAGAGCTGGCTTGGTCTTTGGGGACTGGCTGACTGGACATTCAGTTGACCCTTGAGCAAGGATTTGCATGGGTATACTTACATGTGGATTTTTTTTATAGTACAATACTGTAAATACATCTCCTCTTCCTTTGACTTTTTTAGTAACATTTTTTATCCTCTAGCTTACCTTATTATAAAAATACTCTGTATAAGTCACATAACAACAAAATATGTGTTATTTGGGGCGCCTGGGTAGCTCAGTTGATTAACCAACTGCCTTCGGCTCAGGTCATGATCCTGGAAACCCAGGATTGAGTCCCACATCGGGCTCCCTGCTCGGCGGGAAGCCTGCTTCTCCCTCTCTCACTTCCCCTGCCTGTGTTCCCTCTCTGGCTGTGTTTCTCTCTGTCACATAAATAAAATCTTTAAAAAAAAACATGTGTTATTTGACTATTTATGTTGTTGTTAAGACCTCTGGTCAGCAGTAGCTTATTAATAGTTAAGTTTAGGGGGAGTCAAAAGTTATGCAGATTTTTGATTGCACAGGGGATTGGCACCCCTAACCATTGTGTTGTTTAAGAAGGAACTGTACTGCATTTCTAGTCAAACAAAGCATTTACAGCGACACAAAATTTATCAAGTTATAGTTTGGTGGTGTGGTACTTCAAGTAGGAGCAGCTGCATCTTGGGCCTAGAAAGTTATTCAAACAGTTTTATAATCACAACAAAAAAGAATAAGGTTCAATTCATACTTTGAAGTAAACTGCATGTATCAATGAAACAGGTAAAAAGTATATATAGATGTATGTGAAGCTAACTACAATGAAGATATGATATGTAGTTCAACTTCACTAGGGGAATAGAGAATTGCCAAATTTCTGCCCTGTTCTGTCTTGATTCTCTTCTGTCTTTAATCTGCTCTATATTCTCAGCTGGCCTTGTGGCTCTCTTATACCAGATCTTCTCTCCTTAGGTGCTCTCTGGAAAAATGTTGCTCTCCTTCCTTCCTTGACTGATGGTAATAGAGGTGGGGTTATATAAAAGAAAAAAAAATCAACATCAAAAATCTTACTGTTTGCTTTACCTAAAAAAAGATGGTTTCCCTACCATGTATAAATAACTGATAATTATTTATTCTCTGGCCCTGTTAACTGGCTGTAGAATTCTGGGATTTTAAAAAACTCTTTAAGGAGAGCATGTGTTGGGATGAGCACTGGGTGTTATATGCAACTAATGAATCGTTGAACGCTACATCAAAAACTAGTGACATACTAAATATTGGCTAACTGAACATAATAATAAAAGGTCTATCCTTCGTGGATTATAATATGGGCTTCTCTAATTCTAAGGGATCCTTATCGTCCTCATATGATTTTATTATTTCATCTCCCCCTCTTTTCTTCCTCTACCCTCTGGTCCCTGTTTCTAAAAGTCTTTTCTGTCTCTCCTCCTAATTCATCATGTACAGATGTTGTATTAGAAATCTGTGTTCTCCCATACAGCTAAAAAGTGTCAGTGTGTGTACTTGACCTAAGGCTGACAATTCTGTGATAATTAAAACTGAAAGATGTTTGCCAGAGGAATTTAAAAAGCTATAATAGACAATTATTCTGTACTCTTGATAGTGAAAATATGGTTGATACTTTTAGCTGTTGAAGAGTTTTCTTGGTTTTTGATCACTTTTTTTTCCAAGTATTTTATCTCTTATTTAAGAGGAGAGCTCCCTGAGGGCAAAAACTGCATCTTTCAGGGAGAAAGGAAGAGTGGAATTGCTAAGAATATAGAGGACACATGCTTTGCTTCCTTAACATGTCTGTCTTTGACAAAAATCACATTTTACCCATTCTTTGCGCTTCTTGTAAGAATTTTAAAACCAGTATCTCTGTCTTTATTCCTAACGGTTATCACCTTTTCCCTTATTTCAGCCACAGGGAAGGATACAAGATGAGCTTTGGCCAGAGTACCCCTGTCTATTGCAATAGTCTTTTGTCCTAGGAGCAATCTGAAGGACAGGCAGAGGACTGTAGTCCTGAGGGCAAGACCATGCCCTCCATTCATATGTCTATTCCTGATATATAGTGTGGCACTTGGTCCAGAATTGGCACCACATGAATATTTAGAGAATGAATCTTAGAGATGAGTGGAAGCTGTAGGGACTCTGAAGTCTCCCTCCCTGGCACCAAAGTATTTCTTTTCTCATATTTTCTCCATATCTTCCGACAATGTCTTTTACATTGCTCATTTGAATTGGCATTTTGCTAAAGTCTCAATTGAGAGACAGCTATATTGCTTAGGAAAAGGTCCACTTTTACATTCTCTTTCCCATGTAGTGGATTGAGTGAAAGGGACACAACCGCCGGAGGTTTGGCTCTTGACCAAACCAGCATTGTTGGCCCAGGTGCTGGTGTTCACTCAGTGCCTGCTCTCCCAGGTAGGGAGAGGCTCCTGACCTTTTCTCCTACCCTCTCCAGTCCTAAATACCAGCCTCACTGTCTCCCAAGCCTTGGAGTTTGCTGGTGTCCACATACCGCCTTCCACATTGCTAATCAAACTAAAGATAAAGTCCTTTTGTGGCTTCTACTTTCTTACCCACATCACAGATTAAATGTCTTTGAAATTTTAAGAATGGAGAATATTCTTTTCTTTCTTTTTTTTTTTTAAGACATTTAAAAAAATAAAAAAATTAAAAAAAGACATTTATTTGTTTATATTAGAGAGATAGTGGGCAAGCATGTCTGCACATGTGAGTGGGGGAAGGGGCAGAGGAGAGAATCCCAAGCAGACTCTACACTGCACATAGAGCCTGAGGTGCTCACTCCCATGACCCATCGGCAGAAACAAAGAGCTGGATGTTTAACTGACTGAGCCACCCAGGTGCCCTGAGAGAATATTCTTTTAACACACAAAGATGCTTTTTATAATTTCTTACTAACTTCCTACTGAATCCGATTTTGGAATGATCCATTTAAATTTTTTCTTATCTCTCATATTTATGCATTCTGATAGAGATTTCAAGACTGAGAAATGATCTAGAAGTATGGAGGGACAAGGAGCTGTCTGTGAGCCTGTTGTTGGAGAGAAATAATATCTAAGGTTAGGGACTTTTGTAATCCTTCATTTTAGCACTGATTCCCAGAGTCTTGTACAGTGCCTGACATAGAGCTGATGATCAATCTTAGTCCTCACATTACTTCAAAGGTTTTATCATATACACATTTTATAGCTGAAGGTACTTGCTGGAGGGGTAAAAATGGGTGCTGTGGAAAAACTTTGTGGATGCAGAGATGCTGGTGTTGTATTTGAGTTCTGCTCTGTTCTGTGACTGCGATATTAGGCAAGTCCTTTAGCCACTCTGTTCTTGTTTGCCTATTTATAAAGAGACAATAATAGATATTTTGCAGTATCATTGTGAGTATTAGGAATAATAAATGCAAAGGGCTGATTTTGATTAGACAATAATAGGGACTTTTAAGGTCACCCAACCACTAAGTAAAAGATCTAGTATTCAAACCCAAATTTATCTAGCTCCAAACCTGAAAGAAAGACTGGGGTCTTGGAGATACCACTATCTTGTTAATACAGTATTTACATTTAATTTCTATGGTCCTGCTGGATGAAAATGCTTTGTAGAAATCATGATATTTATATTCATGTGCTGTTTATCTTAGAAGATAATATAGATGAAAGCAGTTCTTTGTGTTGTGGTGCTTTTAGGACTTTATGTTTTTTAATTATCATTTAAATCATGTAATTCTATTTTCTGCATATAATGGTCAATGAATCCATTGTTTTCTAATAGAAGCATTACAGAAGTTAACTTCCTGTTTACTGCCTGAGTCCTGTGTCTGAGTTCAATGTTTCCTTGGCATTTCCTTAGAGAGCCTAGGGTCAACTGAATGGAAAACCAGATGAGTATCACGAATTGAGACAGAATGCTATTTCTTTGTAGTATATGTATACATTTAGGAAGGGATAATGACTTTTTCCCAAACAAAGATTATAAAGCAATATTTATTGGGATACAAAAAGATTTTCTGGTTTGCTGGATACAGTGTAATTGTTTTTCAAAGATAATTTAATAAATATCTAAATTGAAACTGCTGATTCTGAAAACCTTACTTGGTGACTTGGAAGGCAGATCTTTAAAATTGTATGAAACAAGAAAGACTCCAGTGTTCAGACAATAAGCTTGACAGATAACTACATCATACAAAACAACCATACAGAAAATCAACACAAAGCAATTCTTTATTATAAAATTTATTAATCAGGAAATACGTTCTATATGCATAAATCAAAGACTCACTTTACATATATATATATATATATGCGAGGCTCGATCCTGGGACTCTGGGATGATGACCTGAGAGGAAGGCAGTTGCTTAACCAACTGAGCCACTCAGGTGCCACCTCAATTTACAAATATTTTAATCCTTCATAAATTCCTTTGTTACAAGAGGGGTGCCTAGGTGGCTCACTTGTTAAGCATCTGCCTTCAGTTCAGGTCATGGTCCTGGAGCCCTGGGATCAAGCCCTGCATCAGGCTCCATGCTCAGCGGGAAGCCTGCTTCTCCCTCTCTCACTCCCCCTGCTTGTGTTCCCTCTCTAGCTGTGTTTCTCTCTGTCAAATATAAATAAATAAATAAATAAATAAATAAATAAATAAATAAGATATTTTTAAAAAAATAAAAGTATTGTTACAGGAATTGGATGCAAATGACAATTTGCCAAATGTGTGTGACAGCAAGCAAGAGGGATATCAAGTTAGGCTTTACTTTGAGAAGTCTTGAAGAGAACAAATTTGAATTAATTTGAAGTATAATTGGGTTCCAGAGAAACTAAGAGAAGACATAGAAACTGTTAGATTTAACTGTTGTGTTTTGATTAGGCAAAGGCTCATTACCAGCATAAATATACATAAACCTTTATCAAAATTTTATGACCAGATGTTGACATTATCCTATTAGGAAATTATAAATTCTCTTAAATGTGATTTAAAAACATTTGAAAAAAAATGTGTTGCATGCTTTTTAGTCTATTTTTATCTGATTATGAAAGTGATTGTGCACATTATAAACTATAAAATGTTGATAATAATAAAGAAAATGTAAATACTCCATAACTTATACCGCTTAACATTTTGGCACATTTTTGCCTGCTATTTTTTTTCTTCTAAAATATGTATTTTTTTCTGATAATAAAAGTAATACTATATACTTATTGTAAAAACCTATTACATAAATTATACACAGAAAGTAAAAATTTCCTGTAATAACCACAATGATATTCCTAGAGTGGTATTAATGATTTTATAACAAACTTTTTATTTTTATTTGAAAGACTTTAGTTATTAGAGAGAGAGAACACAAACGGGGGTTGGAGGGAGGATGGGTTGAAAGGGAGAAGCAGTTTCCCTCCTGAGAAGGGAGCCAGATGTGGTGCTCACCTCTCAGGACGCCAGGATCATGACCTGAGTCAAAGGCGAATAAATGAGCCACCCAGATGCCCCCAGAACAAACTTTTTAGAGCTTGCAAACCCAGTGCAGCAGATTTCACAGTAACAGGGAGTGATGGGGACTTCAGGATGCTTGAGAATGCACATTCCATCTAAGGTGCTTGATATTGAACTTTGCTTAACAATGACCAAATAAAATAAACAACGAGGCTCATATGATCCTGCAGTACCCCGTTTTGCAGTGCCAATGCAGATAAAACAATATAAACATTTTGTAACTTTCCCTATTGAAAGTTGTAAAGAATATCTCATGTCATTGAAATTTCATTGTAAATGTATTTTCTAGATTCATAGTGTTTATCAAGTCATTATATTATGATTTACTTAAATGTTTTCATTCTACTATTGTTGAACATTTCTCTTTTTCAGATATAATTATAAATAAAACTTTGCATGCCTGGTTCTATAGCGGTGACCGCAACAGCCCCAAACTGAATTTATCACCATTCTGCTTAAACTGTTCCTTTATCAGTGTATTAATGTATTACAGTGTAATGGAATACCTACATACCCATATAAGTTCCGATGCAGGTCTGAACCTTTCTAAGGTTCATTTTTTGGGTGGTGAATGGGTGAAGGTGGTACCTGTATTTCTCCTAATCTATTAGAAAGCAGGCCATTTGTGCTGTTTGGTTTCCTGTTCTTTCTCTCATCTCCTATGGCTGCCTTACACATCCCTTACTTAATTTGCTTCCTTCTCTGTGTCTTTGTGTGCCACTCATCAAGACCAATATTACTCATAGCAGATTTTATAGCACAATAAATACTTAAAATGAAATACTCAGACATCTCTGTTTTACTGTGATGTGGCCTTACCTGCTATGGTGTTTCCCACTGGTAGACTTTCCCTGTAAGCCCGCCCCATTCACATCTCTGCTCTTGTCCCTGTTCCCAGACTCTGTAAACACCATCCAACAAGGTGTCCAAGGAAACTCTAAATTTGTCTTACCTTCTTGTACATTGAAATTCAAATTTTCTTTGTTTTCCTCTCTCTCATTCATAGGTGCTATATGAGGCTCGGAGGGAAAATTATGAGTAAGACACGGAGCCTTGACCTTATGGAGTATATACCTATCTCCTTACTGCTCTTGGATCTGTCTTTTTTTTTTTTTAAATATTTTATTAATTTATTTGACAGAGAGAGAGAGATCACAAGTAGGCAGAGAGGCAGGCAGAGAGAGAGGAGGAAGCAGGCTCCCTGCTGAGCAGAGAGCCTGATGTGGGCCTCAATCCCACGACCCTGAGATCATGACCTGAGCTGAAGGCAGAGGCTTTAACCCGCTGAGCCACCCAGGTGCCCTTGGATCTGTCTTCTTACCATTACTTGTTCCTTAGTCATCGTCTTGTTTTGGTTTTGGTAAGAAGCCTTCTAGGTGGATTCTTGTTTCCACTCTTGCTCTCCTTCAGATCTTTTCTCTTCTTTCCCCTTGCTTTTACTGTGGCAAGGACAATCTTTTAGAAATGAAAACCTACCTTGAATCTTTTGATTGTTTTCTCCTACATTTAGGATCAATAGTAAAACTGTTTAAATGATTTTCAGGGTGCTCTGTGATCTGCCCATGTCTGTTTTGCCTGACTCATTGAAGTTATTCTACAGTTGTCTCAAAATAAACTGGATATTTGTTAATGTCATAAAACTAAAATCTCCCATACCCTCCCCCCACCCCCCCCAGGTGCTCTCTGCATGTGGTTCTCTTGATCTGAGCTTTCTTCTACAGTGTCTATGCCGGGCTGAGAGAAGTCCTGCTATGAACTTGACCTCCTTCAGGAAGTTAGTTTTTCGTTCAAGGCTACATCCCTCTCCTACATGCTGTTTAGGAGAAATTTGTGTGTGAAACTTTTAGGATAATGTTTAGATTTGGCATTTGCCTGCTTAAGGGTTTACTGCTTAATGTTTTTTCGACTCTTGATACACAAAGTCAAATGATGTTCAAGGAGGTATAATTACACTCTCAAGAAAATATATTTTTTAGGAGGATTTTAAAAAACATATTTGATCTTGGGATATTTTTAGATCTTCTGTCTCTTGTTTAATACAGAAATCACTTCTTGTTGCATTTGTATGTATATGAGAACATTTAATGTATAGATATATGTTTTATAATGTTTTAAGAAATGCAATTTTTCTATGAAGTAAGCTATCATTGCCCATAAAACAGTAGGAACAAAGAATAGATTTTCATTTAACATACATTATGTCAGTTAAAAATCTTTCATTTTTCGTGAGCTTAATTTGTTATTCCTGTCGGTGTAAGAATAGAATTCTATAGTTGTTTTCTGTGACTTTTTTTAATGTTGCTATTCTGCTTTTAAAAGTACAATTTTCATAGACTGCTTAATATTGCTGGTGGTCAAAATAATCATAATTTATTGCTTCATTGCTGAAACTTTAAGTTGTTTCTAGTTTTTACCATTATATATGGTAAACATCTTCATGACTATAGATATCAACAATTTTGTATTTTTGTCTAAATATAATTTCCTACAAGTAAGATTGCTAGTTCAAAGTGCATGGGTATTTTTATTTCTCTTGATTTATTTTGTCAAGTGACTTTCCTAAAAGAAGTGAAAACATCATCATGGTTAAAAGCCCAGACCCTGGGACCAGATAGCCTAGATTTGAATTGTTTTACCAACTTTCTAGCTGTGTGACCTGAGGTAAGGTCACGCAGGTTAACCTTGCCTCAATTCCCTCATCTGTGTGAGTTATAGATTTGTGAGGATGAAGTATGTAAATATATGAAACATACTTAGAAAATTCTTGGCCTTGCACCAGTAATATATGAAGATATGAATTTCATTGAGTTTTTACTGAACTGGATTTTACTTGAAAAACTCATTTGTTTAATAAATGAAAAATGGTTCTGTTTTTGATTTACAGTTTAAAAAATTATTTTTTCCCATGAAGATTTTTTTTTCAAACATCTCTTTGGGGAAAATGAAAACGGCTAGGTCCTAGAAAATCCTAAAATTTGTGAGTTTCACTGAAATAAAGATCTCCTTTAACTTTCCTGACAAAACCCTTTGTGAGCTCTTGAAGGTCAGTTTCCTAATAGAGAGTATAGAGTGCAAAGGAATTTTTGAAATCTTATTTACAAGGAAGTTAAAAGCAAACCATGCCTTTTTGTTGGGGTTAGTGTAGAGCATGAAATCAGTCATAATACCTGGCTTGCTTACTGTAACACAGAGGGCCGGGCTGTGGTGTGAAGGTTTCAGAGAAGGGCCTAGGCCTTTGGAAGGCTGAGGCTGTGTGGCTACTCGTCCCCTTGCCTTTAGCAAGGCTTTCTTAGCCCACACAGCAGCTGCCAGTGATCTGAGAGATGTTTGTGTTGTCCTTTAGGCTATGTTTAGCAGATTGCGCAGATTAGTACATTTTATCTTTCCTGTAAGCAAATCCTCCTAGTTTCAGTAAGACCCCTTGTCACACATCAGGAGCTTGAGAAACAGTGATAAGGATTTTTGATCATCCTGAAGGACCAATAAAAGCAGGAGCAAAGAAGATCAAAGGGTCTTGATCTCTTCCTGTCCCCTTGCCTTCTCTCTTCCACAGCAAAGTCTAGAGTAATTTTTCATCTCTTGGTACAGGGATTGCTGCCCATTCCCAGCAAGTATTTGTGGAATAATGTTTACAGGAACTCTTGGTAGTTTGAACTTTAATAAGTCTTTCAGATTGAAGGAAAAAATTCCAGAGATTTAGAAGAAAAGACTTGGAGATGTGAGAAAATGAACAAGTCAAAATTATTTTATTTTGATTTTTATATGTGTCCTTAACTTCTCCCATGAATTTGTGCTTCTACTGATTCTGTTTTGTGTGACATCCCCCGCTCCAAAGCATTTAAAACCGAAGATTCCATGAGGGAATAATAGAACCACAATACTTGGTATTGGAATTAGCTGTTTTGAAATAACACAGACCAGTGAACTACAGACAGGATAGGAGGAAGAAGGTAGAACCTTTTCTTTCTTTTTTTTTTTTTTTGCTAAAAACCTCCTCTGAGCATCAGTACACAGAGAAAAGACATGCTACCTTTTTAAAGTGAGTGTTTGGAAGGCAAAAACAGTCTGCAAGGTAATTATCATAGACACTGAACCAAGATGAAAGGAAGGAAGGAAAGAAGGATGGAAGGAAGGAAAGAAGAAAGGGAGGGAGGGAGGAAGCCAACAGTTGTCTTTCATATTATGTGTTCCAGAAAAACATGAGAAAAAAATGAATAGGGAGTATTATAGATTTGTAGAATGGCAATATCAAATTGCTATCTCAAATCTTCTGGAAATTTTGTCTGAAATGTCCTCGTCTGTACCTCAAGGAATCTGTTACCAATCAGGAAAAAACTTAAACGAGGCAGTTTGTAAAGGTTTTATGTTGCCAAATATTCACTGGGGCAGTGTTACTGGACATCTGTAAGTGAACTTTATTGTTCTAAGGCATAAGTAACAACATTAGATATTGAAGGGAATTGTTCCAGGTTTCCTGAGATTCAAATGGAAGATTAACTCTGTGTAAATGGGGTAAAAGCTGGAAGGAGTTTCAGCAGGCCGGGCCACAATGTCTGTAGTCTTGGTTTTTTCTTTCTGTTCTCTGTCTTGTCGAAGAAGAAGCAGGAGTGGCTGGGTCTGGGCGCCATGTCCCTGCAGCCCTGAGAGAATGAGAAGTGGATGTGGGAGCTCAACGTGGACAAGCAACTCAGGAATCAGAGCAGGAAGGGCATATCATTGGGAAAGAGCATATTTAAAAACCCACGGCAGACAGTCGGGCAGTGATGAAAGGGATGACAAGTGTCATCCACCGGGACAGACCAATCAGAATTTCGAGGCCAGCAAGAGAGTTGGAGAAAGCAATCGACAGTGGAGTTTTCATAGGACATCCTGTT
Organism: Spilogale gracilis; assembly: GCA_004023965.1. Lineage (NCBI taxonomy): Eukaryota > Metazoa > Chordata > Mammalia > Carnivora > Mephitidae > Spilogale > Spilogale gracilis. Next base: position 95,893 of record PITA01002125.1, on the reverse strand, counting down.
CCTGACAGGTTTTGATCTAGCCAGAGGCTTCTACACACTTTGTACAGGTTCGAGAGAAAGCACAGCTGTCAACAGACCTTTTCTCGGAATATATATACTCTGAGAACATAAAATCCACAGAATTTGAGCATTATGAGATGGCCATTGTAAATAGAGGAGCTATTTTTAAACTCTGCTGCAGCAGGCAGTCTAGGGGAGCACTCTGAAAAGGTAGCGTGGTGAGAAGACAGCTTGTCCTGACATTAGAAAGCCTGGGTCTCATCCTGCACCTGCCACACACCAGCTGTACGACATGGAGAAGGTGAAATCTGCATCTCAGTTGTTCAGTATTCAAAATAGGGATATTAGCATACCCATATAATATATTGGAAAGTAGTATAGGCTGAAATGTTTTATACGACTATGTTATTAATAGTAGCATACAATACCTGCACTTGGATTTTAGTGACCAGAGGCGTAACTTATTTGATATAAATTCTTATTCAAGGTATGTCTAATTGCTACTTAATCAAGTTTAAATGAAAGAAAAATGTACAATGTGAGGGAGAGTGCCACATGTGAAGACAGGGTCCAAAGGGTCAAGGATCAGGGTTCAAGTTGTAGCTCTATCACTTACTAGGTTGAGGGGTGTTAAGCAAGTTGCCTAACCTCTGAGATTGAATTTTCTTCATCTGAAAATAAGAATAATATATGTGCTGGCAAAGCAATTACTTGAAAATAAAGATAACTGTAAACACTTTATATACCTTGGGGGATTGTTGATGGGCTTTCCCAAGGTGGATTTCCCAAGGAGTTATTACAATGGATATTACCCATCCCATCCCTGGTGGAATGAAGTTTATCCAGAGTTCCCTAAACACAGGTGAGTGATCAATTACCATAGCGGATAGGGGGCTCCAGGAGCAGGAGATATAATAATTATGTGCTTAGGTACAAGTAGCAAGTGGCTAACTTAACTCTCCCTTGGCTGATAGCATGCTGAATTCTGCTCTGTCCTCTGAGATGACTTTGCTGCAGGAAAACCCATCTTAACCTGAAGTACACCCTTGGATACATGTAATTTTTGCTTTATTAAAAAATCTAACTGCTCTATATGTAACTTGCCTCTTAATTTCTCAGAGAATAAAATTTCTGAAGACCATATATTTTCTAGGGTTAGCCCAGGGTATACACTGCCTTTGATTTAAACAAATGAGAAATAGAGCCAAAGTCAGAACGAACAGAAACAGGGCTGTTGCTTCTGGAGGTTTAGAGTATCCAATTCCAAGCTATTTGTTCATTCATTATTAACTTCCCTTGCTTATTATTTGGTTTCTTAGTGAGATTCATAGGGTTGTCCTAGCTCATTCCCTGAAGGTTTACATTCTCTCTTTTGGTTGAGCACATTTATTTCTTTAGCAGCATCTCTTTTGTTTTACATAGCCTCAAATGATATTTCTAATTCTCCTCTGATCTGTTGCATTTTTAAAGGAAAGAAATATTGTGTTAAAGGTGAAGAGCCTCTGAAGCAACATAACATATATAATTTATATCAAGGAGAGGTTGGTAAAACCATCTCTGGGACCAATAGATTTTATTTATTTATTTATTTATTTATTTATTTATTTATTTATTTATTTATTTCACAGAGAGAAACACAGTTAGAGAGGGAACACAAGCAGGCGGAGTGAGAGAGGGAGAAGCAGGCTTCCCGCTGAGTAGGGATCCCCATGAGGGGCTCGATCCCAGGACTCCGGGATCATGACCTGAGTCCAAGGCAGTTGCTTAACCAACTGAGCCACCCAGGCACCCTGGGACCAATAGATTTTAATGTGTTTGAGAAAACTCACATTTTTAGAATACAGCTGCATTAATGTTCTTTTAGATTTGCAAGCTCAATCAATTTGCTTAGATATTTTTAGATAAGAGAACTATGTAAGTATTTTTCATTTCAAAAACACAAAAATAAAGTCAAAAGTGGGTGCTTGTTGCTTTGACTTTTTTTGTCTTTTAGTGGAGATCTACGCTGTGTGGACAGGACTGATTGCAACTTTTGGCAGAGTCTGTAACAAATCCCATATCTACTTCCTGCCTCAGGACTCTAAACAGAGAAGAGTGGCACAGAAACAGCCAAGGAGCTTTTCACATTCTTGAACTTGTGGCCCCAGTAGAAATGACTGACAGTAGCACTAGGGAGGATTTAGGAACTCTTCTTGGACAGAAATTGAGCTGAGGATGAATATGAGTGTGAGTGTGTGTGTGAAGAGGAGTTAAACACTTGCTCTCAGAGGTCATTTGCACTGAATGCCTACTAAGAGTGTTTTATATGCACAATTTCATTTAATCCTCATTATAACCCTGGGAAGTGATTTTTATTCACTTGTTGATGGAGGTGAAGCCCAGGGTTGTTGAGTAACTTGCTCATGGTCACACAGCCAGTAAATGAGAGTGTACTAGATTCTGACTTGTAAGTCCTAGTCTTTCTGTGACAGTGCTTTATGGAAGCTCAAGAACTGTCCTTCTCTAACTCTGTCATACTTTTCAGGTTAGAAGATAAGAAGTGGGTTTCCTATCAGGCAGAGGAATGGGTCTTCCACTTACACATATTGTCAAGGTGTTATCACCAAACATACAGTCTTCCTTATGATAGAGAAGGCACCTCTAGAATGGTATTCAGGGATCTGAATTGCCATGATTGGTACAAACAAACTTGTCATGCCATCTTCTTGCTTCTTCTGGCTTTGTCAACTGAGACCTGGAATGTCATTTTTCAATTCTTCCCTCTCTGGCAGACTAACCCCCACTTATTCTTCAGATCCTAGTTTAGATATAATTTCCTTGGTCAGTACTATCTCCAACCCCAGTCAGGTTTAGGTACATCTCTTACTGTTTTACTGTTGTCACAGGCCATCCTCAATCCTATTATAGTTACTTACTTTCCTACGTACCCTGCTAGCTTGTTGAAAGAGGAAAAATGTCCCTGTGCTCTGTTGTAATACCAGGAACTAACATACTGCATGGCATATCACAGATATGTAGGGTGTCTGAATGTAGGCATAGCACTGTCAAGGTTAGCTGGGGAAGGGGTGTTAAAACCTTAATATGGTCCTAGCCACTCCTGGTGATCGTAAGATCTGAGTAGAAACAGTGTGCTCACTAGGTTAACACAGCATCAAGACAGATTCCCTACTTCTCCTTCTAACAGATGGCTGCCCTAAACTCAGTAAATGTTGAATGACATGAGGAGCTGTTTAGATGTACAGAGAGACAAAAATATGGACTACATCATTGAAAATTCCTTTATCCCTTCCCTCTCCTCCCCTCACCTTTCCTTCTCTTCCCTCCCCTCCCCGTTTCCTCTCTTTCTGTTTTTTCTTTTTATAGGACAACCCAAAAAGAGACAGGAACTAATTATTGGTTCTTTTTTGTATTTATTAATTTTAACTTAGAGATTACTTAAAAATATCTGAAGACCAAAGTAAAAATCAGTATTAATCCCAATAGCCTAAAATGGATACAAATAGATTTTTATTTGATGCAAATAACAGCTTCACTTGAACAGGGATGATTATTATTATTAAGAGATGCCCTCCCACTGAGCACTGAACACTGCTAATGCTAGCAAAATAATTACTAAGAATTTCATTCTTTGGGCATTAGAATTAGTGTTTCGGCCCTCGTTCTAAGTGGTTTTAGTTATATGTGAAGGAAAAGTAGAAATCAAAGATGACTGCTGGAGTTTCAGCTTGTAACTGGGTGAATGAATTATATAGGGAAGGTGGGAAAGAGATAGTTTAATTGTTAGCAGGCATTAGACCTATGTAAATTCATGTAATGTTTTTCCATTAAATATGTTTGCCGTAGGTTTTAGAACATAGCCTTCATCAAGTTACAGAAATTTCTTTCATTTTATTTTTCTGAGTGATATTTTAAAAATTACAAATATATGTTGAAGCTTATAAAATATTTCTTATGAATTTTGTGAAGAAGTGATTTTTTTTTTTAGTTGAGACATTTACTGTTAGCTTGAATAATTGTGTAATGTTGAATCAACACTACACTTCATGGTAAACCCTCAGTTATTATATATAACAACATGCTGTACAAATAATTGGAGGGTACACATATGAACACATATAGAACTCATTTGTGAAAACTGACCTCATTTTAGAACATAATTTTAAAGAATGGCTATTATATATTTTGTGTCGACAATGCAATTGAATTTGAAAAAAACAAAATGTTAATAGGAAACTCCACTTTGGTTTGAAGGTTAAGAGATGCTTAAATAATCTAAATGAAAATTGGAAAACAGAAATGAAAGTACTACACATCAACATTTGTGCTATGTGGTTAAATGAACAGTTTATGGAAAGTTTATAGCCTGAAATACTTTTATTACAATTACTGGGCTGTGGATTTTAGACCTACTAGATATCAAAGATTTAGGCCTAAAGCATTTGTAGGTGGCTTGCCGCTTGCCATGGATTCTAAGAGAAGCCTTTATTTCATTTATTTGTTTGTTTATTTAAGCCTCTAAAGTGAGGTCTTTGTCGCAAATTCTCCTTGCTGTCTTCTTCTGGACTTTTTCTTATTATTTTTCCATCTTACCTTTTCTATGAGAGGCTAGTCTGTCCAACTCCCAGCTTTATCTAATGTGGTTCCTACCAGGCTGGAGACCTGCCTAGGGCCTCATACGCTGAAGCTAGATGATTGGGGGGAGGGGGGAGGGGAGCATACACTCTTGAGATAGTTGATGGTTTCAGTGTTTATTTCCCTGGACTGATGTTCTGGCTTCGTACCTGGCCTCATATTTTTTTCTTTCATTCCTTGCAATTTCATCCATTTATTTAAAAAGTTATTTTATTTTCAATATATTTTTTGAACACATAAAAGTGTTATGTAGTAGGAAGGTTTCAATAATTCTCTTCTGCCCTACTACCAGAAACTCTGGTCTATCCCAGTATATTTAATATATACTGTCTTTCAGTCCTAAATATTTTATTATTTTCATTATGATTTCTTCTTTAGTGTATTTCACAGTGTGGCTGCTTTTCAGCATGTGAACATTCCTACCCCCCTTTTTTATTGCATTCCATTTTTATTGCATTGTGACAGTATAATTTGGTTTGTATAAAATAGTCCCTTTGGTATTCATAGAAATTTGGTTTAAGGCTAGTATACTGTCAGTTTTTATAAAAATGTAATTATTCACTTAAAATATATGTTTCCTTAATTATTAGGTATAGAATTATATACATGTAAAGCTTTTAATCATGTGCTCAAATTTTTATACTTGTTCTTATTTTTGTCTGCTTGATCTAACAGCTGCGTGGAGACACATAATAATATTTCCCTATGTGATTGTGGATGTGTTAATATCATCTCTTTTTTTGTGCCATGTTTTCATTCATTTATTTGATGTTTTTTCTTAGGTTTCTTATTGGACATTTTTTGATAATTTTACTCCATTACATCATTAATTCATTTGGTGTTCCATTTCCTCTTAATTTCTATCATTTTTTTCATCTCTTAGAACCTTGGTTCATATATTCTACATAATTTTTTACATTCTATCTAGTATTTCTAGAGGTTTGAAATGGAGGGTTTTTAGATTCTATCTTTCCAGAACCTGAAGTTTACAGATTCCATTTAACCTATGGAACTGGATGAGACCACTTAGGGAGAGTGTGAAATTAAGGACAGTGGGGGACTGATGTCAGTATTAGAGGATGGAGATACCCTTGAGTATGGCCTCCTTCTATTCTAGAATCCCTGCCTACTTTCTTCTCCTTAGAGAGTTCATGAATTCCCAGGCATGTAAAAAACAAATTAAACAGAAGTAATAAAACAGAGGTCAGTCTTCCACAAATACTCATTAGTATCTTAACCAAATATAAAACATAATGAAAAGAACATTGAAAAATATGTATTTTGTGCACCAAGGCAGCTTGTTTTTTCTTGTCTATAGAGCTGTGTCAAAATCATTCTTTCTTTTACTGAGTGGTAAGTTTAAGGAAATTTCTATTGCTGACATTTTATAAAAGCAATGTGATGCCTACTTTTGCTTTATATTGAGCCCTCTGGCAGGAGACAACATAGTCATTGTTTCATGTCAATCTTCAGATAGAGGAAAAAGCAGGAAGATTTTGAAGTAGTATTGTCTGAAAGAAGAATATTAGAGAAAATGGCAAAGACATAAAAGAAGAGCAGATCTGCAATTTGGGGATTTACATTTTACAAACTTCAGGGATGAGAAAACTTGAAAAAGCATTAGGGTATAGCTAAAAAGTTCTGAAAGATTTTAGTGATCTACCAAACTGCCTGGGCCAAAATAAATTGACCAGAAATGTTATGATATTTTCTTTTACAGTATATCAAATGCTTCTGGAATTCCCCAGATGTATAATCATATTGTGAGGAGACAGGATTAAAGACAAAAAGTTTTCTAAGGACATAGAGTCAAAAAATAATGAATAAGTGAACTTTGGAAAGGGATGAGGTGACCACAATGCTGTGATTGATAGTTTTTCTTTTCTTTTCTTTCTTTTTTTTTTTTTTTAAGATTTTTATTTATTTATTTGACAGAAACACAGTGAGAGAGGAAACACAAGCAGGGGGAGTGAGTGAGGGAGAAAGAGGCTTCCCACTGAGCCGAGAGCCCCTCATGGGGCTCAATCCTGGGACTCCGGGACCATGATCTGAACCTAAGGCAGATGCTTAACAACTGAGACACCCAGGCACCCTGATTGATAGTTTTTCTAATGGGAAAATGCCTATAAGTTGCTTCAAAAATTGAAGGAACTTTTTTGCCTTTTGCAATGACTGAGTTTTCAGGCAAACAAATCAGTTCTTCAACATTCTTAATATATTAAACCCAATTTGTATATGGTTAGTATCAAAACAAATCACTGAATGATAATTAAAATGTTCAATTTGGAATGTGTACAAAAAGCCTAGAAAAAGTCTAGAAAGCAAATGAAAACTTGAAAAAATGGTACTTTGACTCAGGTATTACAATCTATTACAGACCATCTCTAAAGAAAAACAATATTCTGAAATTTTAATTTTTCTTAGCTTGACATCTGAGCTCCTAGTATTTCACTATTAAAATACTTGCATGGTCAAATCATATTTGACAAGGGAGCCAACAATAATAATGCAGGGAGAAAAGACAGTTTCTGCAATAAAGGGTGTTGGGATAATTGGATATTCACACATAAAAGAATGGAACTATAGTTAAGAGTCTGTTTCTTGGTTTATCTCTCTCTTTCTCTCTCTTTTTTTCCTTTGCTCTTTTGTTTTGTCTCTTAAATTCTCCATGAATGAAATCATATAGTATTTGTCTTTCTCTGACTGATTAGTTTCACTTAGTGTAATACCCTCTAGCTCCATCCATGTCACTGCAAATGGCAAGATTTCATTCTTTTAATGGCTGAATAATATTTCTCTCTCTCTCTCTCTCATCTCTTTCTCTCTTGCAAATAATGCTGTTATAAATATTAGAGTGCATGTATCCCTTTGAATTAGTATGTTTGTATTTTTTGGGTAATTACCCAATAGTGCAATTGCTGGATCATAGCATAGATCTATTTTTAACTTTTTGAAGAACCTGCATACTGTTTTCACACTGACTTCCCTAGTCTGCATTCCCACCAACAATGCAAGGGAGTTCCTTTTTCTAGACCCTCTCCAACACCTGTTGTTTTTCATGTTGTTGATTTTAGCCATTCTCACAGGTGTGAGGTGATATTTCATTGGAATTTTGATTTGAATTTTCTTGATGAGTGATGTTGAGTATTTTTTCATATGGCTGATGGCCATCTGGACGTATTCTTTGGAGAAATGTCTGTTCATGTCTTCTGCCCATTTTTAATTGGATTATTTGGTTTTTAGGTTTTGACTTTTATTTTTATTTTTTATATTTTTTAAGATTTTATTTATTTATTTGACAGAGAGAAACACAGCTAGAGAGGGAACACAAGCAGGGGGAGTGAGAAAGGAAGAAGCAGGCTTCCCATTGAGCAGGGAGCCCGATGTGGGGCTCCATCCCGGGACTCTGGGATCATGACCTGAGCCCAAGGCAGTTGCTTAACCAACTAAGCCACCCAGGTGCCCCTAGGTGTTGACTTTTATAAGTTTTTTATATATTTTGGGTGCTAACCCTTTATCTGGTATGTCATTTGCAAATACCTTTAGCCATTCTGTGATTACCTTTTAGTTTTAGTTTTCTTAAGTGTTTCCTTTTCTGTGCTCTGATTTTTATTTTGATGTAGTCCCAATGTTTATTTTTGATTTTATTTTCCTTGCCTCATGGGATCTATCTAGAAAGAAGTTTCTACAGCTGATGTCAGAGAAGTTGCTGCATATGTTCTCCTCGAGGATTTTGATGGTTTCAGGTCTCAGATTTAGGTCTTTAATACATTTTGAATTTAATTTTATTTATAGTTTAAGAAAGTGGTCCAGTTTCATTCTTTTGCATGTTGCTGTCCAGTTTTCCCAGCACCATTTTTGGAGCGATTTTCCCCATTAGATATTCTTTTCTGGTTTGTCAAAGATTAATTGACCATATAATTGTGGGTTTATTTCTGTGTTTTCTATTCTGTTCTATTGATCTCTGTGTCTACTTTGTACCATAGTGTTTCTATCACCACAGCTGTTTGTTTGATAGCACATTATTTAACCTCCACGTATTTGTGGTCTTTCAAGATTTTTTCTAGTGGTTAACTTTTGGTTTCATAGTACTGTGGTCAGAAAAGATGCATGGTATGTCTTCATTCTTTTTGAATTGTCAGGCCTTTTTTTTTGTGGCCCAATATGTGATCTGTTCTAGAGAATATTCCATGTGCACTTGAAAAGAATGTGTATTCTTCTGTTTTAGGATGGAATATCCTGAATGTATCTAATGTGTCTGCTAAATCCATCTGTTCTAGTGTGTCAATGAGAGCCATTGTTTTTTTGTTGATATTTTGTCCATTGATGCAAGTGGGGGTGTTAACGTCCCCTACTATAAGTGTATTATTATCAATTAGCTCCTTTGTGTTTATTATTAACTGTTTTATGCATTTGGTGTTCCTATGTAGTTGCATAAATATTATAATTGTTATAGCTTCTTGTTGTATTGTCCCTTTATTATTATATAGTGTCCTTCTTTCTCTCTTGTTACAGTCTTTATTTTAATGTGTATTTTGTCTGATATAAGTACTGCTACTCTGGCTTTCTTTTGACATCCATTTACGTGATAAATGTTTCTCCATCATTCACTTTCAATCTGCAGGTATCTTTAGTTCTAAATGAGTCTCTTGTAAGCAGCATAGAGGGTACCTCTTGTTTTTTATATATTCCGTTATGCTGTGTCATTTGCTCAGAGCATTTCTTTCTTTTTTATTTTAATTTGTTATATCTTTTCAGTGTTCCAAGATTCATTGTTTATGCCCCACACCCAGTGCTCCATGCAATATGTGCCCTCAGTACACACCACCAGGCTCTCCCATTTCCCCAAGACCTTCCCTCCAAGACCTTCAGTTTGTTGAAGTCAAACTGAGTCCAAAGTCTCTCATGTTTGTTGATTCTCTACCCAAATTACCCTACTTCCCATTTCCTTCCCTTCTCCTACTGTCCTCTATATTACCCCTTATGCACTGCAAGTAAGTGAAATCATGTGATATTTGACTTTCTCTACTTGGCTTATTTCACTCAGCATAATCTCTTCCAATCCAGTCCATGTTTCTACAAAAGTTGGATATTCATCCCTTCTGATGGAGGTGTAGTGTTCCATCTTCTTTATCCATTCATCTGTTGAAGGGCACCTTGGCTCTTTCCACAGTTTGGCAATTGTGGCCATTGCTGTTATGAACATTGAGGTACATATGACCCTTCTTTTCACTACATCTGTATCTTTGGGGGTAAACACCCAGTAGTGCAATTGCAGGGTCATAGCGTAGCTCTATTTCTAATTTTTTAAGGAATCTCCATACTGTTTTCCAAAATGGCTGCACTAACTTGCATTTCTACCAACAGTGTAAGAGCGTTTCCCTTTCTCCACAGCCTCTCCAACACTTGTTGTTTCCTGTCTTGTTAATTTTGGCCATTCTGACTGGTGTAAGGTGGTATCTCAGTGTGGTTTTGATTTGAATTTCACTGATAGCTAGTGATGATGAATATTTTTTCATGTGTCTATTAGCCATTTGTGTATCTTCTATGGAGAAGTGCTTTTTCATGTTTCCTGCCCATTTTTTGATGTGTTCATCTTCTTTTTGGATGTTGAGTTTGAGTAGTTCTCTATAGATCTTGGATATCAGCCCTTTGTAGTGTCATTTGCAAATATCCTCTCCCATTCCGTGGGTTGCCTCTTTGTTTTGTTGACTGTTTCCTTTGCTGTAGAGAAGCTTTTTATTTTGGTGAAGTCCCAAAAGTTCGTTTTCACTTTTGTCTCCTTTGTCTTTGGATATGTGTCTTGAAAGAAGTTGCTGTGGCCATTGTCAAAGCGGTTACTGCCCATGTTCTCTTCCAGGATTTTGATGGATTCCTGCCTCACGTTGAGGTCTTTCATCCATTTCAAGTTTGCCTTTGTGTGTGGTGTAAGAGAATGGTCTCATTTCATTCTTCTATTCTTTTTCATACAAAGTAGTTATTGATAGATATGTATTTATTACCATTTTATTATCTCTTTTGTGGACCTTCTTTTTCTGAATATCTTTTTCTTGTCCTACTTGTCTCTTTTTCTTTCATAGTTTGCTGGTTTTCTTTAGTGATGTATTTAGATTTCTTTCTATTTATTCTTTGCGTATTTATTAGTAGTTTTTGATTTGTGATTACCACTCGGTTTGTATATAACACCTCTGCATAAAGCAATATGTAATAAGTTTATGGTTGTTTAAATCTGAAGCCATGCTTTACTCCTCTCCTCCCCATGATTTAGGTATGTGGTGTCATATTTTACATCCTTTTATTTTGTGAGATTCTTGACTGATTTTTTAAGAAATATTCACTTTTATTGCATTTGTGTTTCTTACCTTTGTATCATCATTTGGTCTTTCCATTCAGAGTCCCCTTTAATATTTCTTGCAGGACTGCCTTAGTGGTTATGAACTCCTTTAGTTTTTGTTTCGAAAACTATCTCTCCTTCTATTTTGAATGATAACCTTGCTGAATAGAGTATTCTTGGCTGCAGATTTTCCCTTTCAGCACTTTAAATATATCCTTCTACTCCCTCCTGGTTTGTGAAAATATTCTTCTATTACCATCTGAAAAATCCCCTGATAACTTTATGGGCATTTCCCCTTTGCATGTAACAGTCTTCTTTTATATTGCTGCTTTTAAAATTTTTTTCTTTGACACCATCTTTTGCCATTTTAATTAATATATGTCTGGTGTGGTTCTGCTTTCCTTGATTTTTTTGGTGGTTCCCTGTACCTCCTGGATCTGGATATCTCTTTCCTTCCCCCAGATTAGGGAAGTTTTCAGCAATTATCTCTTCAAATAAAATCTCTGCACCATTTTCTCTCTTCTTCTTCTGGGACTTCTATATGTGAATATTACTACATTTGGTCACCGAGTTCCCTAAGTCTATTCTTGTTTTGTACAATTTTTTCTCCTTTTGTTCACCTTGACTATCTTCCATTACTTTATCTTCTAGGTCATTAATTTGTTCCTCTGGTTCTTCCAGTCTGCTGGTCTTTCCAAGTGTGTTTCTCATTTTGCTTATTGAGCCCTTTATCTCTGATATGTTATTCCTTATCTCTGTATTAAGGGTTTTACTGATGTCTTCCATTCTTTTCTCAAGTCCAGTGAGTATCTTTATGATCACTTTGAATTCTTTATCAGGCATAATACTTGTATGTGTTTCACTTTTATCTCTGGCCATGGCCTTATCCTGTTCTTTTACTTGGTACCAATTCCTCTGTCTTCTGATTTTGGCTACATCTCTGTACCTGTGTCTGTGATTTAGGAAAGCCAGTTATGTCTCCTATTCTCCTATTCTTGAGGTTAATGACCCTCAACGAAGAGGTTCTGTGGTGCTCTGCAGTATAGTGTCACCTGTTCCCCAGGGCCTGACATTTCGGGGAGTGTCTCCAGTGTGTTCTATATGGCTTTTGTTGTTGTGTGCTGGATGCTTGTCATTCAGGCTAGTTGTCCACCGAGTCTCTCTTTGCCTGTTGTGGGCAGTGTTTGGTCCTGGTCTGAATATGGTATATTTTAACTAGGTATGCTCTGATCTTTTTGTGAAGTGAGACCTGTTACCACTGCTGCTAGAACTGAGGCCCTGCAAATTCCTAGGTTGGGAGACACAGTGTGTGGGGGGATATGGACTTGTCTTCTAGGGGAGAGGGACTGCCTGGCTGGGACTGAGGCAAGTGTGACTGGGGAGGGCAGTTCCACTAGAGTGCAGGGTGGGCAGGGCTTAGTGTAATCAAGTTAGGTGATGAGTGTTGGTCCTCTGCTTGTTCTCCAAGGTGTCTCTCTGTTATGTGCCATGATAAGCAAATAACCTCCACTATGTGCCCCCAGGCACTCTTCATATTGCTCTTTCTGTATTGTAGGTGTGTGGGCTGTTTGCTCTGCCTTCTCTCCAGGAGAAGCCACAATGCCTTGTGGGCTGTCCCATAGCCAAACATGCTGATCTTTAAAACACCATGCATTAAGTTACATTGATTGCATGAACTCACATAATTTGGCTCTTCTTGCTTTCCAAGTCAATTGCCATGGAGACTCATTTTCCCTGTGGGACCCACCTGTGTGCTAGTCTGTCCTTTGCCCTTCTCCGTGACCAAGGCTCCCTCTTCACCATGGCAGCCATGATTTTCTCTCCAGTGTTCTCTCCATAATTTCTCTGCACTTTCTATCTTCTTTGATGTGGCCTTTTCTTTGCCTTTAGTTGTGGAGTTTGTTCTACCAGTCCTCAGGTTGATGCCTGAGATATTTAAGGATAATATGATAGCTAGTTATATTTGTGGGATAAGGCAAGCCTAGGGTCCTCCTACTCCACTGCCATATTCCTCTCTAATAGTCAGAGGGAACTCTGGTGCACTGTTGGCGGGGATGTAAAGTCATACAGCCACTATAGAAAATAGTAGTGGATGAAAGACTTCAATGTGAGTCAGGAATCCATCAAAACCTTAGAGGAGAACATAGGCAGTAACCTCTTTGACATCAGCCACAGCAACTTCTTTCAAGACACATCTCCAAAGACAAGGGAAACAAAAGTGGAAATGAACTTTTGGGACTTCATCAAGATAAAAAAACTTATGCACAGCAAAGGAAACAATCAACAAAACAAAGAAGCAACCCACGGAATAGGAGAAGATATTTGCAAATGACACTACAGATAAAGGACTGGTATCCAAGATCTATAAAGAACTTCTCAAACTCAGCACCCAAAAAATAGTGCAGTCAAGAAATGGGCAGAAGACATGAACAGACACTTCTCCAAAGAAGACATAGAAATGGCTAACAGATACATGAAAAAATGTTCAACATCATTCGCCATCAGGGAAATTCAAACTCAAACCACTCCTTATCCTATATTCTCTCAGTGAATGATGGCCTTTTGTTGCCTAAATTAAAAACAAAACAGGGGTGCCTGGGTGGCTCAGTTGGTTAAGCAACTGCCTTCGGCTCAGGTCATGATCCCGGAGACCCGGGATCGAGTCCCACATTGGGCTCCCTGCTCGGCGGGGAGTCTGCTTCTCCCTCTCTCACTCCCCCAGCTTGTGTTCCCTCTCTCGTTGTGTTTCTCTCTGTCAAATAAATAAAATCTTTAAAAAACAAAAACAAAAACAAAAACAAAAACTAGCTTTCATTATTAAATCTTACTTTTCCCTTACTTTTGCCCCAGTCAATTGTAGGTATGTAATTCACTCTGAAACATACTTATTTCTCTCCATTCTGACTGCTCCCAGTGCAATAGGTACTATTACTTTTGTACCCCTGCCACAGTTTCCTTATTAGTCTTCCTTAATACTGCCTTACCAGAATGGTGCTCTACTAAGCATATGTGGTCACGTCACTTCCTTGCCCAAAAACTGCTCACACATTTTTTAAGGTCATAATGTAAATAACAAAACTATTAAAGAAATAAAAACAGAGAAGAATATTTAGAACATCTTATAGTGATAGAGGCTTTTAAAAGCAACCTAAAAAACCAAGAAGTTAGAGGAGGAATGGACATGTTTATTGTACTATAGAAGCAAACTTGCTGTCCTGATTGTCTGTTAGCAACACTGCGTGTGTTGGTTCATATTTTTTCACTGAGGGAGTGTGCATGCCATTTGTGGGAAAATATAGTGGGAATCAGACTACCTAGACTCTCTATGTATGGGTACATTGTTCTTATCTGAGTAATGAGGTAGATAATTAGTAAAAACTACTTAGTAAGAGTTACTCTGTGCCATATGTTTCAGGCACATGAAGAACTTTGTATCACATAACAAAGCACCGGTGTACATGTTATTATAACAAGTCAGTGGAGCTGAAGGATGTTAAATACTTTCTCTAGTCAGTTTAGCTTTTCTGTGCTCCATTTGTCACTTTGCCTCCTGATGATGACTGTTATGAGTTGGAGTGTGTTCCCCCAAATGCATATATTGAAGCCCCATTCCAAACCTCAGAATGTGATTCTGTTTGGGGATAGGGGCTTTAAAGTGATTAAGTTAAAATAAGACTGTTAGGGTGGGCCCTATGCCATAAAAAGAGGAGATTAGGACACATACAGATACCAGAGATGAACAAACAAAGAGGAGTGACCATGTGAGGACACAGCAAAGGAGATGTCTTCTTCAAGCCAAGGAGAGAGGCCTCAGAAGCCAAGCCTGACAACATCTTGATCTCAGGCTTCCAGCCTCTAGAACTGTGAGAAAACAAATTTCTGTTAAGCCACCTATGGCAGCCCTCACAAACTAATACAGTGATGAGCTGATGATGATTTCTAAGACAGTAGTCATCATGCCTCATTTTCCAGGGAGGACATGATATCCTCCTTGTCCTATCCACTCACCTGCTCACTGATGCTCATCTCCTACCTTACACTCCCCAGGACTGCAGTCCGTCAGTACCCACACCCATCATTGTTTTATCTCCCGGACCAAAGGTGATATAGTTTAACAAATACTGAAAGGAGTTAACATCAAGTCCTTTTTGAAGTCTGGGAGTGGGAACTTCTGCTAAAAGCTGCTATTCTAATGCTCCTGCCTCTCTGAATGATAAACACTTTCACCGCATGGTTTTGAGCTCCACTCACTTAGCGACTTTCACTCCTACCCCCCAATATTGTGGTCATCAGAGATTACCATTTGTTGTTTCCTGAAGTTGGGCCTACTTCCTGGCTGTTGCTTTAGTCCTGTGAATCTATGTCTTTGCAGGTTGCAGGCTCTCCATTCTGCTGCATCCCCCTGTCAACAGTCCTGGGATGGGTCATGTTTTTAGATGCAAAGCCTTTGCATTTACTCATTCTTGTGCTTGGATGCTTGTCCAGCCACTTCTTTCATTAACACTAACTCTTCCTTTGGGTCTAAGTTCAAATTTCTCTTCCCTAGATACCTTCTGTATCAGACAAAGGCTTGGTTCTCCTACTGCTACTTTCCTTCATAGATCTTATCTCCATTTTATTATGCATTTCTTCCAATTATTTGATATATACCTCTTTCCATCAGTAGGCTGTGACCTCAATAAACTAAGTGATGAATGCCATCATATCCCCAATGGCTAGCACCAAGGCTGCCATATAGTAGGTAAGAAAATTAATTGAATGAAATGAATGAAATAGGACTTTTATTGTTGGCCATTTACATTTCATCATATAGAATTGTAATTCTAATCTTCTATTTCCTGTCTAAGCTCCCTAACTCGCCGCCTTCTCTTTTTCTGTCATCTACTGTCACATTGTGGTACATCTCTTTTGGCCAGCTAATACACTATATTTTGATTGAAATATTTCAAAATTTTATGCTCAGAAGATGACATATAATTTTCTATTGCAAGCTTTCACGTTGGCTGTTACAGTCATTTACTCTCTTATGCCTCTGGAGTATTTTTTCCCCATAGAGCAGATTCATGAAGAAACTTTATTAGATTTGATTTTACAAGGGAAAACAGTTCTGTTTGGTTTGCAAAGAAGCCAGTAGACTCAGGTTGATTAAAAACCTTTTTTACAAAGTGCAGTAGCAAGAATGGAAAATGTAATAAAGCTGAAATCAGAGACATAACTTTATTTTTACTTTTTAGTATCACTATAATTTCCCTCCTGGAGATTGCTTCATTGAAGTATAGTTTAATCTATTTTATATAATGACTGATTCAGGCCAAGATGGCTGACATGTTCGTTTCTACCTTCAGTAGCAGAGTACAAGCATATTATAATGCAAGAAGAACTATTTAGCCTTACTGTGTGGCAAAGGTACTAGGCCCAACAGTGCTGAGCACTAGGTTGACACTGAAGGCTCTGGGCACTGCTGAAGTGACTCACTTCTTGGTTGACCACAGACCTCTGAAAATGCTTTCATTGTTTTCTTTTCCTTTTTTTTTTTTTAAAGATTTTATTTATTTATTTGACAGAGGGAAATACAGCTAGAGAGGGAACACAAGCAGGGGGAGTGAGAGAGGGAGAAGCAGGCTCCCCGCAGAGCAGGGAGCCCAATGCGGGACCTGATCCTGGAACTCCGACATCATGACCTGAGCTGAAGACAGATGCTTAATGACTGAGCCACCCAGGTGCCCCCTTCATTGTTTTCTTTTTGTGTGTGGAAGAGAACCTTAATTACATAAGCCGTCCTGAACTGTTGGCAATAGTGCCTCTGGTTAGGCAGAATTATGGTCCCCCAGAATGCTCACATCTTGATCCCTGTGCTATAGACTGAATGTTTGTTCCTTTAAAACTTACATTTTGAAATCTTAACTTCCAATATGATGGTATTAAGAAGTGGCACTTTGGAGAAGTAATTAGGTCATGAGGGTAAAGCCTTCATGCATGGGATTATTTTCCTTATTAAAAAAAAAAAAAAACAAACTTCAGAAAACTCCCTCACCCTTCTCTCTCTCACCTACCCTCACTGTGAGGACACAGTGAGAAGATGGCGATCTATGAACCAAAAATCAGCCTTTCACCAGGCTCCTGTATGTGTACTCCCCTTCACTCAGTTTCCCCATCCCCCTAGTCTACTCCTCTCTATTTATGGGTCTGCTTCTACTTTCTGTTTGTTTATTCATTTATTTTGTCTTTTAGATTCTACATATAAGTGAGATAATATAGTATTGTCTTTCTCTGACTTATTTCACCTAGCATTAATACCTGTCAAGTCCATTCATGTTGTTGCAAATGGCAAGATCTCATCCTTTTTTGTGGATGAGTAATATGCCATTGCATATACATACTACATCTTCTTTATCCGTTCATCTATTGGTGAACACATAGTTTGCTTCCATATCTTGACTTTTATACATAACGTTGCAAAACACAAAAGGGTTTGTTAGTGTTTTTGTATTCTTTGGATAAATAACCAGTAGTGAAATTACTGGAATCACATATAATTATATTTTTAAATTTTTGAGGAGCCTTCCTACTGTTTTCTACATAGCTTGTACTAGTTTGCATTCCCACCAGAAGTGTACAGGAGTTCCTTCTTTTCCACATTCTCGCCAACACTTGTTGTTTCTTGTTTTTTTCTTTTTTTCTTTTTTTTTTTATTCTAGCCATTCTGACAGGTATAAGGTGATGTCTCACTGTAGCTTTAATTTGCATTTCCCTCATGATTAGTGATGCCGAGCATCTTCTCCTGTGTATAATTACTGATTTTAATGTTAATTTTGTCATAAGTTTTACCAGTCTGACACTAAACTTTTTTTTTTTAGTCTTGTTATGCCTGTAACATGGTTTATTTAATGATTATAAAGCATCATAGTTTCTGGTTAATCTGATGGGTTAATATTTACTTACTTTGGACATAACTATAGGAGATTGGCTATTGACCTCAATCTTACCTGACTTGAGTATCATTGTTATTTATGAACGGTACCTATTTATCAAATAGTGGCATTGCATTTCAAGGGCTCGGGATCCAGAATTACATAGACATAGACTTAAATTCCATATTGCCATGTATAAGCTATGTGAATTTGGGAAACTTACATCACCTCTCTTGCTTTTTTAAGAAATGTGATTAACAAAGAGTACCAGCTTTATAAAGGATTTGTTGGGAGGGTTAAATAAAACAATGCATTTGAAAGAGTTAGCACAGAAAAAAAAAGTACATGCTATCTATAAAGATGCGTGAAGATAATTGCATAGACAATGCTCAGTTACAAAGTAATGGGAGTAGCATGTGGCCGAAAGTGCTGTTTGTCTCCCAATATCTACACCTCCTTTTTAGTCACATGAGACTTCGTTTTTAGCTGGCATATTGCTGTTAAAATTTTTCCAGTATCCTTTGCATATAAGAGTTTTCTTTGAGTGGAGGGAGGTGGAAGAGTGTTTTTATTTACTTTCTTCCTTTTTCTAATTTGAAAGACATGTCTGATGGCTGGAGCTTCACCTTCCATCTTGGGCTATTAGGGCAAGGGCTATGCTTGGAGATAATCACATGCAGAGGTAGAAGCAATGGTGCTCCTTGACTGTCTCAGTAAACTGCCACTGCAACCCAAACGTAGAGAATGAAATAAACTTCTAGATTATTTAAGTCACTGTCTGAGTTTTGTTTCTTCCTTTTCTTTTCATTTTCTCTTTTGTTATATGCAGTTGAATAGTATCACAGAATATTATTACTTTTTAAACCCAAAAGTGGATTTTCTTATTCTAAGGCTTTTCTCAAAGCTCCAGAAACATTTCTGTTTTGGAGACAGAAATTGGCAATGGTGGGAGCAAAAAAAAATAAGGGTTACATGATATTGATCAAATTGGAAACAATTTTCCTAGGAAGGTAAATGCAGTTCTAATGATGTGCTGATGGAGTCCTTCTGCAAGTAACGCTGGGGAGAAAAAAGGAAGGGAGGGGGAAAACGCACACAGAAAGCTCAGAGAGTGAGGAGGTAGCCACAGGTCTGATAAGTTTTGGCAGGAACACTCTATGAGAGTGTGTGTCCAATTGAGGATTTTTTCTTTAAAGATTTTATTTATTTATTTAAACACAGCCAGAGAGGGAACACAAGCAGAGGGAGTGAGAGAGGGAGAAGCAGGCTTCCCGCGGAGCAGGGAGCCTGATGTGGGACTTGATCCTGGATCTCCGGGATCATGACCCGAGCTGAAGGCAGTCGCTTAACCAACTGAGCCACCCAGGTTCCCCCCCTTTTTTTTTTGAGGATTAAGTGTAATGGTGTGTATTCATTTCCTTTCTATCATAGTGTGTTTGTCTTTATTTCTGGGGCTTAGGCAAAAGGTGTGGTTTGTGTGCCTATTAGACTCTGATAATATAGGATGTTCCTGGTTTTTTTTTTTTTTTTCTTGTTGCAAGAATAGATTATGGACTTGTTGCAACAATAGATTATGGTACTAACAAAGGGCATGTTTTCATTTTTTTCAGGTATCTTTAAGGGATCAGGGTGAATGAGCTGCAGGCAACATAATGCGGGCAATGCCAATAAGCATGAACTGATTGTCAACTGGAGTCTGGTTATTATGGAAATAAATTCCATTTGAAAGATCAGAAAAGCTTTAAAGTTGAGCAATAATTGGTGGATTTATGTAATAGAATACTGGGTTTTATTTAGTTGAAAATGAGGTGTAGAGACTGAGGGATGTGGAAAGTAGACCAGCTCTCTTGTTTATATTCTTTTTCTGTTTGTTTTGTTTTTTTTTAATTATTAAGCCTACATTTAAACAAAGGAAAAGAGAAAATCAGCTAAAGTTCTGGGTTTTTGTGTCTCTTCTTTACCACGGGTAAATGTATCTACTTGGGCTGCAATGATTGAGTCATAGTTTGAGCTTCCTTTGTAGCTATTTGTAAACAAATAGAATTAATTCCAGCTTCCAGGAAATAATATATATAGTAAGAACAGGCCAATGTGTTTTTTTCTCATCAACCTCCCACCTCTCACTCCCCAAACCTTATGCAAGTAGAAATGAAATGAAAACTCTTCCTGTTATAATAGCATGACTCTAGGTCACTCAATCTGTGCTTCCTTTCAGAAGTGACTCTCCAGGGGAGCATAAATTCAAATATTTGCACACACATTTGAACAATATTGATGGAGAAATTTAAGCAAGTATGTAAGAATATATGGTTTTACAAACTCTCAATGATAGTGTATATAATTCAAAAAATTTAAAGCACAAGAGCCAGTTCCTTTCCTTTTTAAATGACCTTATGTTTCAGTTTTCCCCAAGATAATGTCTTTGTGGTCCCAGTTTCTCATTTTCAATTCACTCTACCATTTTTATATTGCCACACTCAAGTTCCACGATGTTCTCAGCATGAACACATCTCAGAGTCTCTGATTCACTCTCTTTTTTTAAAAATAAAACTTTTATTTAGGGATTAAAAATATTCATTAGGCATTGCCCATGTAGTTCTTTTGATTAGTGCTATACTTTAGTAAGTGGGTTTATGATACACTTCTTCTGGGGAGTTCCATTTGAAATCAAGAGTTAATGAACAAGAGGGATGACCAGCTTTGAGGGAAGTAGTCTCAGTTGTTATTTTTCATGTGAGCATTATGGTAGTGACTTTGTCATCTGTGCCTTTCAAGGCTTAGAACAATAAATATTTTAAAACATCCTACAGAAAATAAAACTATGGAACTCCCCATAATGTATCTGAGAGCTGATATGGCATTTTATAAATAGGCACATGATGTCTAAATTACTTGTAATATAAACTGAAAGCATACTTGGCTTTTATGATGGTTGTATATGATCTAGAATTATAATTATGAATAATGCATTGAGTCTTATTCTCTATGATTGCCTACTTTGTTATGCAGGGAGGTATTTCCAGTACGGTGTCCCACATTTGAATTGTATAGTTTCTTTTTGTAGCAGCTTCCCCCAGAATTATATGAGCTCGCTGAGAATAATCATTGAAAATAGAAAACTTCACTCCCTATACTCAGTGGAGATTCAGTCTCTTTCTCCAAGCATTGGCTCATAAAGTATATGTGAACTGGATCCCCTGTTCTAGACAAATCTTGTCAAAGCATAAATTTGTATCATTGTATCATTGATACATTTCAACAAAGAAGAAAATATCTTATTCATCACCTGGAGTTGAGTAAAGTTGAATTTTTATAAAAATAAGACAAAGCATACAGAAGGGTGGGGCTGACTATATGTATCACTCAAACATACTTTGTATAGTATTTTAGCCTTCGAGATTCCATATACACCTGTGTTGTCCTTAGTCTCTACTAGGCAATGGTTTTTTTCAAGGACCATGTGAGAAGAGAATGGACTTTGGAACCACCATGCTAGGTCAGGCGGTGGATAATATCAAGGTTGGCTTATGCATAGCTCTTTATATTTTCCCTTCTTCATGGCTGAATAGGCTCCAGAATCTGGACCAGTGCTAGTGTATAGGGAGAATTAGGTAGCTCCTGCCATAGAGGTCGAAGAAACACAGGGCAAGAAAGTAAGCTAGTGAGGGTACTTTTTGGGATATGTGATAATGCTGATTGTAATGAAAAAAAAGTAAACGGCTTCTGTCCCCCATTGTCTTCAGGCCAGATTTGCAATCAGGTACATATAGATCAATGCATCAGATTTATTATTGAAAATCTGGGTTGGAGAAAGTGCTTTATATTTTCAGACGAATGAGATTGTTAATGCTTTTCTGCATTAAATTTGAGATGGATTGGATATAGAAGGTGGGTGGGAAAGAGGAAGCAAGAATAATTTCTAGGATACAACCTTGCATGTCAACTATACTTCAATTGAGAAAAGAATAATTCTGAGGTTTTGAGCTTGGATAATTCGATGGATGCTGGTGGTGTATTGAGACGGGAAAGGTGTGAGTTTTGGAGAGCATGGGAAGAATCAAGAATTCTGTTTTGGTTATGTTAATTCCAAGATGCCTATATGACTTCTATGTGGAAATGTCAAGCAGAAAGTTACTGGTATGACAACTAGTGCTAGTTCTTTATGGTTTAGGGAATTCAAGACCTACAGAGAATTTCAGAACCTAAAAAATACCTTAGAAGGCATGTAGTTCATTTTATCTGCATTCACATTGGTGCAGGTCTCATTGAGTATAGCCAACATTGCTAAGGTTATGACCTCAGTTGTCTGATATCTAGATCTTGGTATAGGACTTGATTTTTTTCAATTATGAATTTTTAATGGGCACATTCTCTCCCCATATAACAAGTTATCTTCTAGTAAGCATTTCAGTCACCGTTTGAAAGCACAGACAGCAAGTAGTAGTTCAGGCATTAAGAGATAATGTAATAAGACAGTAGGAAGAAGTATTTATTTTTAATTCTTACTTCTAAGGTAGTTTCTTCCATCTCCAAAGGACCATTCCCAGAATGGAAATGAAGAAAGAGGAAATGAGAATATGTGACATTTCTCTTACTTGATAAGTATATATTTGTAGCCATTATATGTTGGGTCTGTCCCATGAAACCTATATATTTTAGCAGTTTTCCCTAAACAACTAATTAACCAAATATTTGATTACTACTTCTTTTGCAAGATATTGGACTAAACATACTATTCTGAAAAACATTCAGACTTTAATCAGATGGCTAAATGAAATTTGAAGACTAAGAAGAGGGAGGAAGATTATGAATCAGATATGAAGTAAGTGTTCTTGATATACCTAGGAAGCTGGGAAGATGCTTGACCCAAGGGGACATGGTTGTGCCCTACTCCTCCTCCTCATCTCGTGTTGCCTGTTTTATAGGCAAAAGTCAGGACAGGCTAGTTGAAGAAAAAAACAAAAAGGGAGAGTATTTGTTTTGCAATAAAGAGAAAATTCTGACATTTTAGTGTCAGAATGATGACTGAATTAGAGAGAGGTGAACAATTCAAATGCATTTCCTCATAAATCTCACTCAGAATGGAAATACAAGACAGATAGCTTCACTTAGAGACACAACTACATCAATCCTAAGAGAAGAACACAATGATACCAAAGTGACAAATGCAATTTCAGCTACAAGAAAGCTTTATCATATGCCAGCTGAGTCAATGACGTGGCTAAAATATGGGAAAGAGTAAAGAATTGGAATGAAAGCTCTAGCAGAGGGGAAAAAAACAAGGTTTGCAGAACAAAAGGTAAAGTTAGCTCAAGCAATAAAGTCCTGGACTAGTGGTTTCCCTCTTAATCGCTTCTGTCTCTGGCATAACACATAAAAGCACCTCACATTTTATACCAACTTGTCAAATAGCTGTTTTTAAGGTACAATAAGAAATTTTTAAAAGGATGAAAAATATAGAAAGATATTTTAAAGTTATATTGCTTTCTTCTGCAAAGGATCAGTACATGACATTTAATCTCTATATCAGTCCAGTGTCACTGTAGGTCATTTATACTGGTCTTTATCAATAATACCTGTCTTAGGTTGAAAGCTACATGGTAGAGATTTTGCCTATTGCTTAATTGTGAAGCAGACACACTTTTGTTGCGGTTGCCATTTCTTCTTCACCATCTTTTGGGTGCCAAGGGCCTCATTCATTCATTTATTTGTTCAGTCATTAAAACTTTTGTTGATTATGGCTATATGCAAGACACTGTTGACTGTTAAGATGCAGTTGAGAGAGGTAATGATATGATGGAATATCAGCAAGTGCAGGAAAACATGAAGAAGGAAGAAACTAAGTTGCTTATGATTCTCACAAAACAGGCTTTCATTTGCACTTTGGTGTAATTCCATTCACTTCTGACAATTGACAGAAAAAGACTCCAACAAAATGTAAGCTGTTAGGGATGCTTCTACTCGCCTTTCTCATTGTACTTTTTGTAAGGATCTCCAGAAGATATTCCCATCTGCTTTTAATACCAAGAACAGAATAATTAGTAAAGTTTTATTTTATGGACAACATAAATACTGTAACTGACAAGCTTCCATTTCTTTTTAGCAAAAGTAAAGCATAATGTATAGGTAATTTGTGTGTCTGCCTGTCATCTCTCCTCCATCTATATCTATCTCAGTCTTGATTCGCTGAATACCTTCATATTTGTCTTTTATTTTCACTTAAAGTATGACATATATGTAGAGACGTACACATGATAAAAATAAATGTCAGTGAATTTTCACACCATGATTTCACACTAGGAATTTGTCCATTATATCTACAATTTTGCATATTGTTATAGTCTCTTCAGGTTGTTAAAATACAAACTTGGGTAGCTTATGAATAACAAGAATTTATTTCTTATAGTTTTGGAGGCTAGAAGTTTGAGATCAGGGTGCCAGCAGGGGCAAGTGATAAGCTCTTCTAAGCTAGACATTTCTTATGTCCTTATATGGAAGAAGGGGTAAGGGATCTCTGTGGGATCTCTTTTATAAGACACTAATCCTATTCATGAGGGTTCTATCCTCATGACTTAAGCACCTCCCAAGGCCCCTATATCCTAATATTATATCTATATTTTTAAAGATTTTATTTATTTATTTGAAAGAGAGAGAGAGCCAGTGAGAACAAGAACAGCAAGGTGGAGAGCGGGGGAGGGGGGGAGGAAAGGAGGCTCCCCACTAAACAGGGAGCCCAATGTGGGATTTGATCCCGGGATCCTGGGATCATGACCTAAGCTGAAGGCAGATGTGTAACCAATTAAGCCACCTAGGCACCCTAGTATTTCAACATATAAATTTTGAAAGGATGTAAACCTTCAGACTATAGCACATATATTGACATAATCCTTTTCATGTTTTTAGGTTCCCTTCCTATAATTAGGTAATTATGTCTAGAATTCTAATTTTTGTTTCAACTAATTCTATTAGGAACTTCTAAATTTTATTCATTCTTTCCAAAGAAACCATTTTGTACTTTATATTAAATGTTCTCTGGTTTATATTTATTTCCTATTTAATTAATTTCTGCTCCTGTTTATTTCCTTTCTTTTTTGGGGGGGAAAATAAATTTGCTACTATTTTTTTTTTCTTGAGATGGATATTAGATCATTGATTCTTCAGGCTTTTTTCTTACAAATATATTTAAGTTCCTTAAGTTTACTATTTTTTTTAAAGATTTTTTTTTATTTATTTGACAGAGAGAAACACAGCCAGAGAGGGAACACAAGCAGGGGCAGTGAGAGAGGGAGAAGCAGGCTTCCCGCCGAGCAGGGAGCCCGATGTGGGAATGGATCCTATGTCTCTGGGATCATGACCTGAGTCGAAGGCAGTCGCTTAACCAACTGAGCCCCCCAGGCACCCCTTAAGCTTACTATTAAATAAACTTTAGCAGAATTTCTCAAATTTTGATATATAGTGTTTTCAATATTGTAATTTCAAAATGTTTTAAAATCATATTGTAATATCTTCTTTGGCACATGAGTTACTCAGAAGGGCTTCATTTCAAAATATTTAGGAATTTTCTGGTTAAGTGTTGATTTTTAGTTTAAATTTCTTTTGGTCAGAGAAAATATTTTATATGATTTCAAAATGTCTAAGTTCTGTTGAGGTTACTTTAAAAAATAGCCTGTGGTTGATTTTGGTAAATAGTCTGAGTGTACTTGAAAGGACTATTCTGCTGTTGTTAGAAATATGCTCTCTATGTGCCAGTTAGGCGAATTTTTAAACTATGTTACTAAATCCTCTATATGCTTATGAACTTTTGTCTTTTTCTAATGGATACTGATAGTGGTGTGTTAAAATATCCTACAGTGATTATAAATTTGTCTGTTTGCCTTTTTAATTCTATCAGTTTTGTTTTAATAATTTAGAAGATACATTAGGTGTACACAATTTATAATTTTACCAATGGATCAAAACTTGGGTCTTTAAGAAATCATAGATTTAAAGAAAAGATTTCCCTGTAATAAAAACAAATAGTCCAGTTAGGCTGTTGCAGAGAGTTCACATGAGTGAAATGTGGAAGAAAAGTTTGGGAGAATAAAATTTTTATTGGATATTTTTTTGTGAGAGGGGTGATATGAGCAGAGCTGAGCTTTAAGAATCTTAACGTTAGGGGTGCCTGGGTGGCTCAGTGTGTTGAGGTGTCTGCCTTCAGCTCAGGGTCCTGGGATCAAAGCCCGATTGGGCTGTCTGCTCAGCAGAGAGCCTGCTTTCTCCTCTCTTTCTGCCTGCCTCTCTGCCTGCCTGTGATTTCTCTGTCAAATAAATAAATAAAATCTTTAAAAAAAAAAAAAGAATCTTAATGTTGCTCGTTGTATCATGCAGTGTGGATTGCATAGAAGAGAGAAGCAGAGTGTGTGTATTAGACCCTGCCATGGTAGCTCAAGTCAGTGTTAACCAACAGTGGTTATAATTCACTAGGGGGCTCATTCTAAAGAGGATATTGGAGTCTACTTATATATATTAATAGAGAAGCTAATTATTTGACTTTTTCCTTTTATGTGAATCAGTTTGAAAGCCTCCTAGTTTGTATCTCTACTGAACATATGAAGAAATTAATGGTAAGAATATAAACACGTTTAGGACTCACTCAGTTACTCAGATTTGTCAGTTTTATTCTTAATCATATGTTGATTAATTCATACCCATAGTTGACCATTGCTTTAAGTCAGGACACAGAGAATGTTTACACTGAAATATAACAGTTTATTTACATTGAAATATAACAATTTAGTGGAAGGCATACATTATGATATGCAAAGTCATTGCAAGGTGATTTTTTACAAATCTGTAATTTCACAAATATACAGCTAATCAAAGATCTTATGTTGGAGATCAAAATCTTACCAATATTTCACTGAACAACATTAAAAACAAAAATATAGTGATAATTATATTTCATTTATTATGTCAATTATTGGGAATAATGACTATTGATTGCCTTAACATCTTATTCATGGAGAAGTTCTTATAAGCAGGATGCTGAAAGCATATTTATCATATTGCTATATAAAAACAAAGTTTAAAAATTATGAAAATGAGCCAGTTTATTATTTTAAATACAAGATTTACAATGTGATATCAGTATTTTAAAACCTATTACTAATATTATACATATGGTAAATTTCAGTGCAAAAATTTAGGGTACAATTCATTCCCAAACTAAATATGATTATGAAAAATTGACTGTAAACTTCATCAAAGGCCTTGTTGGTAATTATATTTCTTAACTCGGTGGAATAAAGGCAAAGGTCTGAGAGTTGTGCTGTGCATAAAACATGGTTGGTCCAGTATTTATTGGTCTTGGACAGCTGTATTTCTGGGCGTAATTTATTCTTTAGGGCTCGGAAGTTATATACAATATATTGTTAATACAGAGGCTGAGAATATGTCCATGACACAGACAAATGGTCTTTGTCACATATCCATTAAGCCTATAGCTATGCTCCTTTGAAAGACTTATTTCCTCTAGAGGGATTAGTTTACTTTTCCAAAAAGTCTGTTGTGACCCTCATTCTTCAAATGTTATCATTTACAACCACACACTTCTTGGTGAGATTTCTCTTCTAAGGTATATTACTGATCTCTCTCTCTTGTGTCTGGAAACATCTTATTTGCCAGATATATAATTATATGTTGGCAGTTATAGTCTCCCATTGTTTTAAAGATATTCTTCCATTTGTATTTACCCCCATTGTTTCTTTTGTATAGTTAGCTGTAAGTCATATTTTTGCATCTACAAAGTAATGTTATTTATTTTTTTGGCAGCCTATAAATTTGTAGCAGTTTTACTCTAATATGAACAGGAATGTTTATCTTATGATTTATCCTGATCGTAGATTATCACACCTCTTGAATAGTTGCTTTTATGCATTTCATCATTTTGGGATCTACAAAGTAATGTTATTTATTTTTTGGTAGCCTATTAACTTGTAGCATTTTTACTCTAATATGAACAGGAATGTTTATCTTATGATTTATCCTGATCGTAGATTATCACACCTCTTGAATATTTGCCTTTATGTATTTCATCATTTTGGGATAACTTGAGTTCATTATCTTCTCATATATTTTCTCAATCACATTTATCACTCTGCCCTTTTTGGGACTCCTTTACATATATGCTAGAATTTCTCATAGTGTCCTCTGTATCTGTAATGTTCTCTATTATATTTTGTTTTTCTCTGTGTTTCAGTAAGGGTATTTTACACTGAACTGCCCTGTCTTCCAGTTCTTTAGTTCAGTATCCACTGTGTTCTATCTGTATCATTCTTATTTAGTTTAAAACTTTGTTTTTTACTTTTAAAATTCCAATTTGATATTTTTGTGTATTCTTCATCATATACTTCTTTGAAACTTTACTTTTTGGCAGGTAGTTTAAACCGAAGAGCATTTCATTTTAACCAGGGAAAATTTGATTCAGTGCTATGCTTCTGCCCTTTTAAGGCATGTTGTATTCTAGTTTGCCTTTACTCCTATGGTGTAGTCTTTTAGGGGTCCCGACCAAAAATCTGAGATAATAAACCAGGACCCATTGATGGGCCCTGAATTCCAGTTCTTACCTCTCCAGTTCCATGAGACTGTCAAATGTTTTATTTACTATTTCAACTTCTTAGCTAAGTTATTTTGGAGAGGCATCTCCAGCACACAGCCATGTTGTTTAGAAATAAACAAATGTTTTAAAGAGAAAGCAGCAGTAAAATGTCAGCGGTTAACTTTAATGTTTTTCTTTTCTTTTTGGATCTTAGCTTCTGGCTGTTTTGGTAACTTTCTGAGGGCTTCAAATACATTTGTGCCTGTATATGCATGTTGTTGCTCTTGATAGATTTGTGTGCTACTAGAACCTTCACTGTCTTTTGTGTGTGTCTTTTATCTGTCCTTGTAAGCTACCGCAAATGTTTTCTGTAACAGAATTAGATTGTATAAATGCAAAGACAAATCTATAATAAGTAAGACTGTATAATATTGGCAGAAGGCTAGGCAGATAGTATAGTAGAACAGGATAGAGTACAGAAACAGACTCATAAAAACAGTTAATGGATTTCTGACAAAGGTGTCATGGAAGTACATCTGGGAAAGGATGATATCTTCCATAAAAAAAAATGCTGTGTTAATTGGATGAAATGAAAAAAAAATGTTGACAGTGATTTCACATTGCACACAAAACTCAATATTAGAGTATAGACATAATTTTTGCAGGTATAACTATAAAAATTCTTCTTTGATTTTCTTTATTTATTTGAGAGCATGGAAGGAGAGGGAGAAGCAGGCTCCCCTGCTTGTGGGGCCCAGTCCCAGGACCCTGGGATCATGACCTGAGCTGGAGACAGACACTTAACTAACACCCAGGTGTCCCTAAAGATTCTTGAATAAGATATGTAAAAATTCCTTTATGATCTTGGCATAGGCAATGATTTCTTAAGCAGAGCACCAAAAGCCTAAATGATAAAGGAAAAAGATCATAAAACCTCTTACAAACAGCAAAATATAACTAAAAGGAGATGATATTTATAATGGATACAAATGGATATTTATAATGATAAGATTTGTATCTTGAGAGTAAAGAAATAGAAATCAATAAGAAAAAGGAGAAATACAATGAATAAAATGACTTGAATTGGAACGTCACAAAAGAGGATATCTAAATTGCCAATAAACATATGTAAAGTGCTTTACTTCACAAGTCGCCCCAAAAATCCAAATTAAAATTATGATGAACTGTGCACTCCGGAGGATCAATAAAAGAAAAAGATGGAAAACATCAGGTGTTGAAAGGTATGGAGCAACTGGAATTCTTGAACTCTGCTAGTTGGAGTATAAACTGCTAAAATCACTTGAAATAATGGGTAACATCTCTTAAGCTGGATTCCATTTAAATAAAATAGAAAAAAGGTGAAACAAACTATTGCGTTAGAAGTCAGAATAGTGGTCACCTTTGAGGTCTAGTATTTTGGAGAGGGCATATAAAGGGCTTTTGGCTATTGATGATGGTCTATGCTGATCTGGTTGTTGGCTAGGTGTGTCTTTTTGTGAAAAATCATTGGGTAGTAAACTTTAAAATCATGTAATTTTGTTATGTGCATTATACTTCAAGAAAATGTATTTATACATAGATTATAAATAAGTGCCATTACCAGAAAATAATTTCAATGAAGTTTCAATAAAGATTTGACATTTGAGTTACAATTTGAGTACTTTTGAGATCTCCAGGCAGATCATTTGAAGGAAAAGGAAACATTGTAGTATTGCCATCACATATTGCTACTTTCTCTCCCCCCTTCGCTGCATTCCATCCTCCCATTAAAATTTACCAATCTTGTATATTTTTTTATTTAGAGACTGTTTACTCCTACATAGGGTAATATCTTAGCACACACAGTTGGGTTGTAAATTTATTATATTCTAAAAATGAATTGATACAGAAATTTCTGATTTCTAGGCAGACAGGTGGGGATTTTTTTTCTTTTTAAATACAAGAACCTTTTAAAATAACACCATACAGGGCATGGCCCATTTAGCTCACATCAAGGATGAATTCCTACAGTGCCTCACATGTTGCCATACATAAAGAAGCATTTTCAAATACTAAAATATACTAAATAGCATTTATCATCATTAGCTTTTTTCTCCAGAAGGGTCTCAACATATTCCTATGGAGTAAATTTTACCATTAGGATATCACAATGTTTACTTCACTTGCAGTGACTTATTAACAAAATCTGGATTTTCCCAAAGACAGTTTAAGGAAGTAAACTAATAAAGCATATAGCTCTTGGTTAAAAATTGCAAAAGAACATTAACATCATGTAATAGAATAGATCCTATTATGGAACCCATTGATGGTTTTGAATTAACTTGGTTTTTATTTAAAATTACAGAATTGATTCTGTAGGAAAGGAGAGTTTTGTTCTGTTTTGTTTTCCTCAGTTTGCTTTCCTTGGTTGGAAGTAAGGGCATTACATAAGACAACCAGGTTCATGGTGTTAGAATTACAGTGTCAAAGCTGACAATTGAATGTTTAAATAATGATCTAGTTAAAGAGTTATTCATTTAAAATAAGCTTCTTTAGAGCTCAGATTCATTATATAGAAATAACCTTAAATGGGATCCAGAGGTTGGCAATATATCTGCATTTCTGTGCATACTTGCTACAGTTTATTTTTCTTCTTCTAAAGAATCTAATTTTGCAAGGTAATTTGACCTGATGGGGGCAGTGTGGGCCTTTCAGTCTCAGATGGAGTCTAAATCCTTTCAAGGGAGAAAAGTAAGTTAAAGTGAAAAATGCCCTACAGTGCTCAGAGAATGGCTGCAACAGGCTGCTGATTACTTTACTGGCATTGAAATGGCAGCTCACTTATGAACAAAACCAAAAAGTGATCAAAATGAAAAATCAAAGTTTTGTCAGGTTTTCCACAGTCCAGTAGAAGAGCAGCTTGTCAAAAGATTATTTTGTAAAGCGATCTAATAGGCTTTCCCAAGCCTCTTAATGCCGTCAAAACAGAGATAATGAAGTCTCCCCACAGATCAGCTTTAAGAGCAGCTAATGGATTTTTAGGCATTCCCTGTAGTCATCATTTGCTTATTAGAAATATATTGTTCTGTACACATGTGCTTGTCTTTATCTTAACTTTTTCAGTTGTGAGCAGAAAACTCTCTGTTGCATTAACTTGGGAACTTCTGCTTTTCTGAGCCCTATCACTCCAGCCAGGGCGATTCTGAGTGTGTGTGGGAAGGTCTAATGATCAGTCTGGAAAGCTTGTTTTTTTGCCTTTGTCTAAGACAAATATATTTTCTTTTTCAGCTTTTTAGACATGAGGCAAAAAGGAAAATGGACCTTATGTAGGCAGCACCAGGTACCTCTGTGTCCTCATATTCCCTTCTCTCAATGCCATATTACCATGGTTCACATTGGCCAGAACTGCCCATTTGGAGTCCACTAATTTTATTTTCTGATGCAGAAAAGAGAAGACATTTACTGAAATGAAATGCTGTCTCTTATTATAGCTCCTATATACTTTCTGAAATAATTCTAACTTCAAATGATTATCACTATCATGACTCATTTGTTTAGGACATATATATATGTCCTTTACCTATAAACAAATAATATATATATATATATTTAACTTTTTTTCGGGGCACCGGGCGATGCATCTGTTAAGCATCTGACTCTCGGTTTCAAAGTGAGTCATGATCTCAGGGTTGTGAGATGGAGCCCCTGTGGGGGGACTCTCACTCAGCAGGGAGTTTGCTTGAGATTCTCTTTCCCTCTGTCCCTCCCCACTGTGCAGTCTCTCCGCTCCAAAATAAATAAATCTTTAGAAAAAAATCCTTTTTGTTGTGAAATACAAGAGATGTACAAATACATAAGAGGAAGATAACAGCATAACAGCTTACCAGGAAGGAAACAAACAGGTTAGAAAAAAAGAGAACATTATCTGTATCCTAAAAGCCTCCCTCATGTATCTTTCAAATCACTAACTCCTCTTTCTTCACTGAATGTAACATATACTCTGTCAATCACTTCCTTGCTCTTCTTTCTTCTTTCTCCCTAAGCATGCCCTCCAGGGATCCTTGTTCTGTAATTCTTCAGTCTTGTTGCTCTCCAGTGCCTCTCAGCATTTTAAGCCTTTAAGTTTTTTAGTTGTCTTAATGAAGGGTCAGTTTGTACTACCCAGCCCAACATTGTGGGAAATGGAACTGCATTTATTTTTTAATTCAACACATATTTACTAAGTGCCTGCAACCCAGGTACTATGCTAAGAGCTTAGGATATAACCAGGAATAAGAGATGCCCTTCCTGTTATAGATGGGAACTGTAGTCTATTGGGGGAGGGGGTAGTGGTTCATATAAGTAACTGTTACAATGCTGACCTTCTGAGTTCTGCATAGCTTTGAAGTGATATTAAATAAATCTTATTGAGATAGGTAGGGATTGAGGTGCCTGCCTGGGAAAGTATACCTTGGGATAAAGTTGCTCTGGGCCCTAATCTCCTTAAAGTTTCAACCTGATTCAAAATGGAAACTCTTTAAATATCTGCCTGTTTCTAGGCCTCTTTTCTGAAGCATTTCTTTTACAGTAAAGGAACTTGCAGAAAATCTTGGGCCTCCTCAGATACCCATTTCTCTAGCCCACCTTGAAGGTGCATAGAATCAGGAAGTCAAAAGCCACAAGCATGAAACAGGAGTCCAGGGCCCAAATTGTAACTGGTTGCTCCTGCAAAGACCAGCCCAGCCCAATCAGATCCACCAGGGACCCCAGTCCTGACCTTTCTCTCCCTTCCCCCTCATTATAGTGCTAAAGATCATGCCCCAGGAGGAGACTTAATATGCAAATGAAACAGTGCGTAAAGAAACATGTTCTGTCAATTACACCTGTGTGGCTGACTTCCAGTATTTCTCCATCCCTTCAGTCTTAGATGTCCCTCCTGTCCTGCCTCAGCTTTCAAAAGCTTTACCTGGGGAACAGCCTGCTACCTCTCTTCTGCCTCCCTCATGCCTGGCATGTGCTTGCAATAAACCCTATCCACAGCATCCTTGGCCTCATGTCTGTTTCTACGTTCAAGGGTCAGAGAGCCTGAAGGTCAGTAATAACTTCATGATAATAAATATTAGACAATATGCTAAAATTGATAGGATTCATAATTGTATTTTTTACAGTGTTTTAGAATTTCAAAAGACACACACACACACAACTATACACCCCTTAGGGCTATTTAGAAACACCGTTTCTAGTAATTCTAATATTATAATTGGGATGTGCTTGAGCAGGGTGGTCCTCATTGCTATGCCTGATGGAGAAGTATGGTTCTGGACTGTGATTTCCTCTCCTCTCAACCTTGGCATTTCACTTGCTGTCATTTCCTTTTTAATTTTAAACTCTTCAGACTTCCTTAGTATCTGCTGTCATTCATCCTCTTAAACTCTTTGCCAGTCTCCAAGTCAAGCCTGCAAAAGTCTGTGGATAATTCTCCTTGCTTTTCCATTTCTCTGTTTTTGTGGGTAACTGGTCCTGCTTTTGGTGGTTGTGAGAGCTGGGACTTGTCTAAGTTCCAGGGCAACTTCTTTCTTCCTAACAGCATTCTCCCTGAAATTATACTCTAATTATCTCTCCCACTATGTCAAGGTTTCTCAACCTGGAATCAGCTTACCAATCATGTGAACCCCTAAAATTTTGTGCAAAATATGACATATTTGAACTTACTAATTTTCCTATATTTTAAAGAAAATATTTTTATTATGGAAAATTTTGAACAAACATGAAGTAGAGAGAATATAAGTTTCCATATACCCATTATGAATATTTGCCACTCATTTTTTTTAGAAATTTACCTTCTTTATTTTATAATTATATAATAATGTTTACTTTTGTACACAAATTTACAGATACATCAGTTGACATTGCCATTCTTATTTCACCCATCTATCACACTATTTTGTTTTTGTGGAATATTTCAATGGAAATCTCTGACATAATCATTTCTTTCACAGAAACGAGATACATCTCCAACTGTTAGTTTTATTTTTCTTACTTAGCCAAGTGGACACTGATTCATTAAACTCATCTAAGGCTAGCTAATATTCAGATCTTTGTTTCATTTATATCATTATTATAGTTGGACTAGTTCAACTTTTTTTGAGTGAAATATTTTTAAAAATTATTATCCAGCAATTTTTTTAGTGCAGATTAAAGTTCACAGCAAAGCTGTCAGAGATTGCCCATGTATCTCCTATGTCCCTTATATCAACCATTAGTTACAATTGGTAAACCTACATTGACATAAAATAATGACCTGGAGTCCATAGTTTACATTAGGGTTCACTCTGGGTGTTATACATTCTATAGTTTTTGACAAATGTATATATGTATACATCACTATGGTATCATACAGAGCATTTTCACTGCCAAAAAATTTTTCTGTGATCTGCTTATTCATATATCTCCCCCTGTCTCCCATGTGGCCCTGGAAACAACTGATATTTTTACTCCTCTGTTTTTCCCTTTCCAGAATGTTATATATTTGGCATCATACAAGTATATAGCCTTTTCAGATTAGCTTCTTTCAGTTGGTAATAAGCATATATGATAACTCCATGTGTTTTCATGGCTCAATAGCTATTTCTTTTTAGTGCTGACTGATATTCCATTGTCTAGATATTGCACAATTTATCCATTCACCTACTGAAGGACATCTTGCTGCTTGCAAGTTTTGGCAATTATGAAAAAAGCTGCTCTAAATATCTGTGCGCAGGTATTAGCGTGGACTTAAGTTTTCAACTCCATGGGGTACATACCAAGGAGTATAGTGGCTAGAGCATATGATAAGAGTATATTCAATTTTGTAAGAAACTGCCAAACTGTCTTCCAAAGTGGCTGTGCCATTTCCCATTCCACCAACAATGTATGTGAGTTCCTGTTGCTCCACAACTTTGTCAGCACTTGATGTTGTCATGTTACAAATTTTGGCCATTCCAAAAGTTGTGCAGTGGTTATTTCATTGTTGTTTTAATTTGCATTTTCCTAATGACAGATGAAGTGGCACATCTTTGCAAATACTTCTTTGGTGAGGTGGACTATGTGATTTTATAGTCCAGTGGTTTAAATTGGAATTTAAACATAATTCACCATTTGTCTGGTAAATATGTAAAGTCTACTTTTTTTTTTTTAAAGATTTTATTTATTTATTTGACAGAGAGAAACACAGTGATAGAGGGAACACAACCAAGAGAGGGGAGTGAGAAAGGGAGAAGCAGGCTTCCCGCTGAGCAGGGAGCCTGATGTGGGGCTCGATCCCGGGTCTCCGGAATCATGACCTGAGCTGAAGGCAGTCGCTTAACCAACTGAGCCACCCAGGTGCCCCGTAAAGTCTCTACTTTGTAGTAATCACCTTTCCCCCTCATTTTGCTATTAAATTTTTTGAGAAACTGAATTATTTGTTCTATTCAACATCCTATAGCCTGGATTTGGATGACTGACGTCTGGTATTGTCATTTAACTTCTAATTCCTCTGTCCCTGTATTTCTTATATACTGTAAATCAATTGTAAACTAGTGGGTAGTGTTTAGGCTTGATGAGATTTGTGTATTTTGTAATTGCTACTTTAAAAATAAAATTTCTGCAAAATACTGAAATCAAATCATATTTTAAAAATCAAATTTTTGACCTTCAAAAGTTAAAAAACACTGTAATAGATGCAACTGTAGTTGATATTCATTATTCTATTCTTTTTTAAATAGTCAAGGAAAAATATTGTTTACTTTTTCAGAAGATAAGGATAAAAAAAATTTCATAAGCATATCTGAAATGTTTACCAGAATTAAAAAAGCAGCAACTTTACTTTTAGAGTCTTTAATGTTTTTCATTTTCCTTTTTTTTTCAGCTTCATTGAGGTAAATTGACATATAAAATTGTAAGATATTTAAAATGTACATTATGGTAGTTTGATATACATATATATTATGAAATGAGTCCCTATCATCTTCCCAATCAAATTAATTAGCTCATCTAACATCTCCTTTTTCTTTTTGGTGAGAACATTTAAGCTCTACTCTCTTATTTCATATTATGATACAGTGTTATCCACTATAGTAACCATATTTTACATTAGATCCTCGGGCCTTACTTATCTATAGCTGCAACTGTATACTTTTACCAGTCTCCCTATTTCCACCACTTCCCAGCTCCTGGCACCAGTTTTCTTCTCTGTGTTTCTATGTGGCTTCTATGCGTTTCTATATAATTCCACATATAAGTGATACTATGTAGTATCTTTGATTTATTTCATATAGAATAATGACTTCAAGGTCAGTCCATTTTGTTGTAAATGATAGGATTTCTTTTTTTTCTCATGGATGAATAATATTCTATTGTATAGATAAACCACATCTTCTTTATACATTCATCTATTGAGAGACACTTATATTGTTTTCATATCTTGGTTGTGAATAATGCTACAATAAATAAGGGAATGCAGATATCAATTTGATATCTAGTTTTATTTCCATTGGATATATACTCAGAAATGGGGAGCTGGATCATAAAGTAATTCTATTTTTCATTTTTTGAGGAGACTTCATATTGTTTTCCATAGTGGCTGCAACAATTTACATTCCTACAACAGTGCAAAAGGGTTCCCTTCTCGGGGTGCCTGGGTGGCTCAGTTGGTTAAGTGACTGCTTTCAGCTCAGGTCATGATCCTGGAGACCTAGGATCGAGCCCCACATTGGACTCCTTGCTTGGCGGGAAGCTTGCTTCTCCCTCTTTCAGTCCCTCTGCTTGTGTTCCCTCTTTAGCTGTGTTTCTCTCTGTCAAATAAATAAATAAAATCTTTAAAAAAAAAAAAAGGATTCCCTTCTCTCTACATTCTCACCAACACTCATTTGTTGTCTTTTGATGATAGCCATTTTAATAGGTATGAAGGGATATCTCATTGTGGTTTTGATTTACATTTTCCTGATGACTAGTGATGTTAAGTATCATTTCATGTACCTGTTGGTCATTTGTTTGTCTTCTTTGGAAAAATGTCTGTTTGGTTCTTCTTATCAGATACATGATTTGAAAATATTTTCTCCCATTCTATAGGTTGATTTTAATTTTGTTAATTGTTTCCTTTGTGATGCAGAAGCTTTTTTAGTTTGAAGTACTTCACATGTTTTCTTCTAGGAGCCTTATAGTTTCAGAGTTTACATTAAAGACTTTAATCCATTTTTAATTGATTCTTGTATATAAGGTAGGATAATTGTCCATTCATTTGCATGTGGCTGTACAGTTTTCCCTACACCATTTATTGAAGAAACTATTCTTTGACCATTGAATATTCTTGGTTCCTTTGTTGTGAATAAATTGACTATATATGCATGGGTTTATTCTGGTCTCCCTATTTTGTTCTGTCGAGTTATTGTGTGTTTTTATACCAACAGCATATGGTTCTGATTACTATATCTTTGTAGTATACTTCAAATCAAAAAGTGTCATGCCTCCAGGGTTGTTCTTTCTTAAGATTGTTTTGGCTGTGGGAGTTCTTTTGTGGTACCATACAAATTTTAGGATTATTGTTCTATTTTTGTGAAAAATGCTATTGGCATTTGGGTAGAAATTGCATTGAGTCTAGAGATTGCTTTGGAAAGTGTAGACATTTTAACTGTTAATTCTTCCAATCCATGAGCATGGAATATTTTTTCATTTATTTGTCTTTTCTTTAATTTCTTTCATCAGTGTCTTATAGTTTTCAGTGTAGCGAACTTTCACCTTCTTGATTAATTTTAAGCTTGTGTTCTTAATTTCTCTTTGTGATAGTTCATTGTTTTGTTAGTGTACAGAAATGTGACTGATATTTCTGTATTGGTTTTGTATCCTGCAATTTTACTGAAATAGTCTATTAATTCTAATAGGTTTTTTTTTTTTTTTTTGGATGGCGTCTTTAGGGTTTCCTTTATATGATACTACGTCATCTGCAAATAGTGACAGTTTCACTTCTTCCTTTCTAATTTGGATGCTTTTAATTTATTTTTCTTTCCTAATTGCTGTAACTGGGATGTCCAATACTTTGTTGAATAAAAGTGGTGAGAATGAGCATCCTTGTCTTGATTTTGATCAAAAAAGCTTCAGCTTTTCACCATTTTGTAGGATGTTAGCTGTGGGCTTGCCGTATATAGCCTTTATTATTTGGGGGGAAGTGTGATTGATTTGCTCATGTTGAACCATACTTCCATCCTTGGAATAAATTCTATTTGTTTTTTAAGAATTTGAGAAGGATTGCTATTAATTCTTCATTGAATATTTGGTAAAATTTACCAGTGAAGCTGTGTAGTCCTACATTTTTATTTATTAGGAGGTTTTTGATTACTGATGAAATCTCCTTACTAGTAATCGATTTGTTCAGATTTTCTATTTCTTTATGGTTCAGTCTTGGTAGATTGTATGTGTCTATGTATTTATCCTTTTAAAAAATAAGTCACGCAATTTGTTGGCATAAAGTTGGTCATAGTAGTCTCTTTTGGTTCTTTTTACTTTTGTGGTATCAGTTAAAATGTTTCCTTTTTCTTTGAGTTCTCTCATTTTTTTCTTAGTAATCCTTGCTAAAGATTTGTCTGTCTTTTCAGA
The DNA here is from genome assembly GCA_004023965.1 of Spilogale gracilis. Classification (NCBI taxonomy): domain Eukaryota; kingdom Metazoa; phylum Chordata; class Mammalia; order Carnivora; family Mephitidae; genus Spilogale; species Spilogale gracilis. Next base: position 56,871 of record PITA01002125.1, on the reverse strand, counting down.
GAATGAGTTGTTAGTTTCAGTGATCTTTTTAATTGTCTTTTGGTCTCTATTTTATTTATTTCTACTCTGTTTTTTATTATTTCCTTTCTTTGCATAACTGTGGGCTTAGATTTTTTCCTAGTTCCTTCAGTTGTAAAGTTAGGTTATTTATTGAGATTTTTCTTATTTCTTAATGTAAGTGTTTATTGCTATGAACATCCCTTTTATAACTACTTTTGGTGCATTTCATAAGTTTAGGTATATTGCCTTTCCATTTTCATTGGTCTTAAAATATTTTTGACTTCTTTTTTAAATTTATTCTTTGACTCATTGGTTGTTCACTATCAAGTTGTTTAGTCTCCCCCTTTGTGAATTTTCCAATCTTATAATCAGTTTCTACTTTCATATCACTGTGGTCGGAAATGATTTATATGATTTTGGTCTTAACTTTATTAAGGCTTGCTTTGTGACCTAACGTCACAAGCGTTATGATCTATCCTGGAGAATGTTCCATGGGGACCTGAGAAGGATGTGTATTCTGATGCTGTTGGATGGAACGTTCTCCATATTTCTCTTAGGTCTATTTGGTCTGGGCTGTTATTAATGTTTCTGTTTCTTTATTGTTTTTCTGTCTGGTGATCTATCCATTGATGATTTATTTATTTCTCCATTCTGCTCTGTTAATATTTGCTTTATATATTTAGGTGCTCCAATGTTGGAGGGGCATATTTATTTGTAATTGTTATATTCTCTGGATGAAATGACAACATTTATCACGATATAATGATTTTATTTTTCTCTTGTAACAGTTTTTGACTAAGGTCTATTTTTAAGTATAGCCACTGCTGCTTTTTACTACCAGTTACATGGAGTCTTTTTTGCTATCTCTTCTTTTTTGACTATGTGCATCCCTAAAGCTTAAACTAAGTATCTTATAGGTAGCATATTTTAATATTACGGAATTTTTAAATGTTTTAAATATGTTCAGTCACTCTTTTTCTTTTGATTGGAGAATTTCATCCATTAAAATAATTACTGATAGGTAAGGACTTAACTATTCCATTCTGTTAATTATTTTTGGTTTTATAGTACCTTTTTTCTTTTCATCCTTGCTTTTTCCTTCGTGATAATGATTTTTTTGTAGTGTTAGCTTTCATTCCTTTATTTTATCTTTTGTGTATCTACCTGATGTTTTTTTCTTCGTGGTAACCATAAGGGCACATAAAAAATTTACAGTTACAAGTTTATTCTAAGCTCTAGAGAACTCAGCTTCAATTGCATACAAAAACTCAATATTTTAGTGCCCTCCACAGTTTGTTATTTATGTCACAATTTGTTTTTTATATTGTTTATTTATTGACAAATTATTGTAGCATTGTTATTTTTTATTTATTTCTTTTTAAAAAAGATTTTATTTATTTATTTGATAGAGAGAGATAGACTCACAAATAGGCAGATAGGCAGGCAGAGAATGAGGGGGAAGCAGGCTCCCGACTGAGCAGAGAGCCTGATGTGGGACTTGATCCCAGGACCCTGAGATCTTGACCTGAGCCGAAGCCAGAGGCTTCACCCTCTGAGCCACCCAAGGTGCCCAGCATTGTTATTTTTAATACTTTTGTCTTTTAACTGTTAAGCAAGAGTTAAAAGTTATTTATATACCACTATCACAATGTTAGAGTGTTTTGAGCTTGAGTATATATTTACTTTTTCCATTGAATTTTATACTGTTAAATATTTTCATCTTACTAATTAACATCTGTTTATTTCTACTTGAAGAATTGCCTTTAATATTACTGTGAGGCAGTTCTACTGGACCCTCAGCTTCTGTTTGTCTTGAAATGTCTTTATTGGGGTGCCTGGGTGGCTCAGTTGGTTAAGTTACTGCCTTCGGCTTGGGTCATGATCCTGGAGACCCGGGATCAAGCCCCACATCGGGCTCCCTGCTGGGGGTGGGGGGGAAGCCTGCTTCTCCCTCTCTCACTCCCCCCTGCTTGTGTTCCCTCTCTGGCTGTGTTTCTCTCTGCCAAATAAATAAATAAAATCTTTAAAAAAAAAGAAATGTATTTATTTTTCTCTCATTAGTGAAGGACAGTTTTGCCAAATACAGTATTCTTGGCTATTATTTTTTTCCACTTAGCATGTTGACTGTATCATCAGGACTGTAAGATAGATATATTACTCTCTCATACAGTACATAGGTTCCTCAAAAAGTTAAAAATAGAAATATCCTCTGATCCAGCAATTGTAGTACAAGGTATTTGCCCAAAGAAGACAAAAATACTAATTCAAAGGGACACATGCACCCCAATGTCTAGAGCATTGTTATCTATAATAGCCAAATTATGTGAATAGCTCGTGTCCATTAACTGATGAATGGGTAAAGAAGATGTGAAATATACCTATGTCTGTGTAGATCTGTATAAATTAATATAGATACACACATATACACACTCACATACACAGTGGAGTATTATTCAGCCATAAAAAATAATGAAATCGTGCCGTTTGCAATGACATTGATGGAGCTGGAAAGTATTATGCTAAGTGAAGGAAGTCAGTCAGAAAAAGACAGTTATCATATGATTTTTTTTTTAAAGATTTTATTTATTTGACAGACAGAAACACAGCCAGAGAGGGAACACAAGCAGGGGGAGTGAGAGAGGGAGAAGCAGGCTTCCGGCTGAGCAGGGAGTCCGATGTGGGGTTCGATCCCGGGTCTCCGGGATCATGACCTGAGCCGAAGGCAGTTGCTTAACCAACTGAGCCACCCAGGCGCCCTGTTATCATATGATTTTATTCCTGTGTGGAATATAAGAAACAAAACAAATGAGCAAAGGGGAAAAAAGAGAGAGGCAAACCAAGAATTAGACTCTTAACTAGAGAGAACAAACTGATGGTTATGAGAATAGAGGTAGGTGGGTAAATGGGTTAAATAAGATTATGGGGACCAAGAAATGCATTTGTTGTGATGAGTAGTGGGTGTTGTGTGTGGAAGTGTCCAGTCACAATATTGTACACCTGAAACTCTTAGTATGCTTTATGTTAACTATATAGAATTTAACTAAAAGCTTTAAAAATAAAGCTGAAGTTATTAAACAAATGGAAGAGGAAACCCATTGGTGTGTATAGCAGTCATATTCATTTCCTTTTTATTTCATGTCTTATATTTGATATTGTATTCTCTTTTTTAGTTCATTCTTGCTAAAAGTTCATTGATCTTATTGACCTTTCAGAAGACCAGCCTTTTGCTCCATTGATTTTCTTTATTCCTTTCCTGTTTTCTATTTCATTGATATTTTTGCTCTCATCTTTATTATTTCTTTTCACTTAATTTGGTTGTATTTTTCTTTTCCTTTTCTAACCTTTAAGGTTGAAGCTTAGGTTATTGATTTGAGACTTTTATTCTTTTCTCTTATCAGCAAGTAATACTGTAAATAACCCTCTAAAAGATTTGCTGCATTCCACAACTTTTATTATGCTATTTTTTCATTTTAATTCAGTATAAAATATTAAAAAAATTTTTTTGCGAGTCGTTTTGTTGACTCATGGATTACTTAGAAGTGTTGCTTAATTTCCAATTTTTTTTGGTCTGACAATACACTTTCTGTAACTTTAGGGTTTTTTTGTGTTGTTTTGTTTTTGTTTTTTAATGTCCTGTGATTTGCTTTGTGTTCCAGGTCGTATCTTGGTGGAAGTTCTGTGTGCACTGGAAAAAAATGTGTTTTGGGGTGGAATTTTCTATTAATGTCTATTAAAACCAGCATTGTTGAGTCATTTTATATCTTTACTGACTTTCTTTTAGTTACATTGTTACTGAGAAAGAGAGCATCAAAATCTCAATCATAGATTTAAATATATCTCCTTTTAGTTCCTTCAGTTTTTGCTTCATGTATTTCAAAAGATGAATAACATTTAGAAATTTTATGCCTTTTAAATTGATTCTTATATCAGTAGATAATATCCTTCTGTATTCCTAAAAATTTTCTTTGCTCTGAAGTTTACTTTGATACTAATATAGCCACTTCAGCTTTCTGTTGATTAGTGATTGCAACTTAACTATATCATTATATTTGAATGAGTTTACTGTGGAAAACCTAGAGTTGAGTCATTTTTTTTTTAATGCTGACTATCTGTGTCTTCTAATTTGTGTGTTTATACCATTTTTGTTTAATGCCTTTATTGGTATTTTTGGATATAAGTCGCTTAAACTGTTGGTTGTTTTTTTCTTGTTCCCCTTCTTTTTTGTTTCCTGTTTCTCCCTCTCTGGCCTTCTTTGGAGTCTTTGAATATTTTTTAGTATTCTGTTTTAATTTCTGTATTGTGACTTTTTACTGTATCATTTTGTATGACTTTTTTTTTTTTCAAGTGGTGGCTCTAGGGATTCCAAAATATGTAATTAACTTTTCACAGTATAATTCAGTAGATACTTTGCCACTTCAATTGGGATGTAAAAATCTTACCACCACTTAGGTCCTTTTGCCCTCCCCCTTTATACTATAATTATCTTATATATTATGTCTACACTGTAAATGCCATCAATCAATTATAATTTTTGTTTTAATCATTAAGCATATTTAAAAAAATCATGACAAGAATGGTATGTTTACCAAGATATTTACCATATTACCAAAACCCTATGTGGGTTTTGTTTTTTCGTTTGTTTGTTTTGCTATTCTTTTATTCTCAGGTTGTCTCAGGGTTCCTTCTAGTATCATTTTCATTCCTTTTTAGGGTTTCCTTTAGCATTTCTTTTAAAGAAGATCTGCTAAGAATTGTTTTAGTATTTCTTTATCTGGAAATGTATATTTCACCTTCATTTATGAAAAATGCTTTTGCTAATTTTAGGGTTCACTGTTAATAGTCACTAAGTACTATAAAATTATGGTGCCACTTCTTTCTGGCCTCTATGATCTCTGATGAGAAATACAGTCATTAGATTGGTTGCTGTCTGTGGGCATGGGTTTTGGATTTATCCTGCTTGAGGTTCCCTCTTCTATTTGTAGATATATGTCTCTAGTCAAATTTCAGAAAATTTTCACCCATTATTTCCTCAAATATATTTTTATCACTATACTTTTTCTCTTCTCTCTGACACACTAATGACATGAGACTTACTGTTATGGTCTCACTGGTCCCTGGGGCTTTGTTTATTTTTTAATTTTTTCTTCCTCCTGCTTAGATCAGGTCATTTCTATTATACCATCTTTAAGTTCACTGACTCTATTCTATCATCTTTATGCTATTGAATTCATCCAATATATTTTTATCTCAGTTATTTTGCTTTTCAATTCACTCTTCTCTGTACTTGTGTTTATTTGCCAAGTTTATTTTTTTGCAAGAGTGTTCACAATAGCTAGTTTGAGGATTTTAGTCTTTATCCATAAATCCAACAACTGTGTTATCTTCTCATTGATGACTGATTTTTTTTTCATGTGAGTTGAAATTCTCTTGGTTTATTATATATGTCAGGCGATTTTGAATTATATAATGAAAATTTTGAATATTACCTTTTGAAACCCTGAGTCAATAAAATTTATGGTGAATATAGCTGTTTTTGTTTTAGCAGGCAATTGATTTCATTAGATTCAGGCCACAAATCCCTGCATACCTTCTGTGGGATATGCTTTCAATGTCAGTTTAGTTTTCAGAGCCTTTGTAATGTTCTTCAGATATACATTCTGGGTGTGGACCACTCAGTGGTCAGTCTCGGGCCTACGCAGTGGTATATAGTGACTTCAGTTCCCAGAGACTTTGGTGTGCTAATTAGAATCAGAGCCATACAGGTGTAGGTCAGGAATGCGCTCAGGAGTTCATAAACAAGTTTATGAAGTTGCTTTCCCAAACTCTTTCCTCTCCATCATTTCCCAGGTGCTTTTTGATTTCCTGAGCTCCTATATTGGTTCTCTGTCTGGGGCTTTAGTGACACCTCTCTGTCATGCACTTTTGTGATTGGGCTCACATTCTGGTCTAGTAAGATGGAGGATAGAGGGAGAAGAAAAGCAACATGACTTTGTTCTTGTCCTACCCTCTTAACGGCAGGTTTGCAGAACAGGGAATAAGATTTCCTGCTTTAGGAATTTGGGCTCTTGCAGTATCTCATAGCAATTGCTATCAATTCTGCTAAGGCATTTTTGGGGGGCTGGAACATGACAGAATAAAAAAATTTTTTTTTCACCACCTTGACCATTAAGAGTTGCCTTTCCTGATCCTCAGCCAGTCCAGAGTACTTCTCCTGGAGTTCAGTCTGTCTTTGCCACAGTGCTTACTTGTGGGTTTCAGGCTTCACTGAATTCAGTCATAAGCTGTTGGAGAAGAATGGTAAATTCACCACTGATCCTGTGATATTTCAAATTCTGGTGTTCTTTTTTGATGTGCCTGCAGCTGTTTACTTTTAGAGTCTTCAAATAGTTGTCCAATACATTCTTTCTGGGTTTTACAGTTGTATTCAATATGAAGGAAATAGTGAAGCATGGTTATTCCTTTTCTTATTTATTTATTTATTTATTTATTTATTTATTTATTTATTTATTTATTTTTTCTTTCTTCTTAATACTGCACAAGTAGTATGTGTAGATAGATAGATGATAGATAGATAGAAGATAGATAGATTGATACAGGGAGGTATAATTACTCAATATAAAGTGGTTCCAAAAAAAAGAGATGCAAGAGGATGAGAAATTCAGACAAGGTAAACTATAATCATTTTTGCTTTTATTCATCTAAAGGGTACGTGTGACCACAATTTACAATGTGACGTGGATGGGGTGGTATTTCAACACACATCCCCCAGTTCTCTGGACACCTGTGGGTGTCTTGTAATTCAACTCAATTATGATACTATCTACCCAATATAGGATTAGATCCCACAGGTTGAGGGTTCAGTCTCACAAGGCTGTCCTCCCTCCCCCCTCCCCCTGACCCCTGCCCTCTTCAAATGCCAGTTGCAAGACCAGGCTGTCATCTATACTTCTGACTGACTGGCTATAAATCAGAGGTTCCTACAACCCCTTCCTTGGGTTCGATTAATTTGCCAGCGCTTCACAACTCAGAGAAGCATTTTACTTACTAGATCATTAAATTAATTATAAAAGGATATAACTCAGGGACAACCAGATAGAAGAGATGCATATGGCAGTGGGTGGTGAAAGGGTGAGAAAATTCCATGCTCTTTGAGTGCACCACTTTCCCCAAATCTCCATGTGTTCACCAACCTGGAAGCTATTCAAATGCTGTCCTTTTGGGTTTTAATGGAGGTTTCATTACAGAGGCACGAATTTTTGGCCATTAGCCATTGACTCAACCACCAAACCCTCTGCTCTCCCCAGAGGTCAGGGGGGTCAGGCTGAAATTTCCAACTTTCAGATGACAGGCTTGATTCCCCTGGCAACCAGCTCCCATCTTTAGGTGACCTTGGGGCATTCCAAAAGTTACCTCATTAACATGACAAAACATACCTTTATCAGTCTCAACACTTAGAAAATTCCAAGTGTTTTAGAAGCTGTGTGCTAGAAACAGGAACAAAACCAAACATATATTTCTAATCATAAATCACAAAATCACACTAACTAATGGTGATTGTGTCTAGGTTTTTAGGACACCAACAGCCCCTAAAAATGCAACATAGTGTTCTATCAGGATGTCTATGTTTTAAAGTCAGTTTATTCCTTTGGTATGATAAGTAGTGAATCATGTGAAGTTCTAGAATTTTGCTGAATTCACTAAGTCCTGATATGGAAGACAGCTTACTAACATTTATGCACAGGGAAGAGCCCTGAGAGGTTAGAGAATTGGGGATGATGTTACATCATGCAGGAGTGAAGATGGTTTTCTCTTTGCTAGACTGCCCCTTTGATCTCAAGATGATAAGGAAGCCAACCAGATAGGATGGTCAGATCAAGAACCATTGATGGTGGGGTGCATGGGTGGTTCATTTGGTTAAACGGCTGCCTTCGGCTTGGTTTATGATCCTAGGGTCTACGGATCAAACCCCACATCAGGATCCCTGCTCAGCGGGGAGTCTGCCTCACTCTTTTTCCCCCCCCCCTTGCTCTCTCAAATAAATAAAATAAAATAATAAAATAAAATAAAATAATAAAATAAATATATTTTAATAAAATAATAATAAAGAAGTACTGATGGCAAGTACCAGTAAGCTGGCTGTGTGTTTTTGAGGACTAGATTAGGATGCACATTTTTGGAAAGTCTTTGACTAGAGAAGTAAGGTAGAACCCTAATATGGGACTTACAGATGTATTAGGCAAGAAATGAAGGCACAGACCTAGGAAAGAATAACAAAATGATAACTTCTAATAATCCAGCTACCAGAAGAAGGTTATGATATTCCAAAAATATATTTTTGGATACCTATCTTGTACGAGATACTGCTTTACTGAAGAAAATAGGCAAAATGACTGCCCCCATGGAGCTCACCTTTTAGTGAAGGGAGACAGAAATTAAACAAGACAAACTTGTGAAATAGTTGGCATTTTAGATGGTGCTATAGAAACAAACAAACAAACACAGAGAAGGAGATAGAGTGCCATGGGAGAGATATGTATGCAACTTCAGTGTGATTAGGGAAGTCCTCATTGAAGAGATGATATTTGAGAAGAGTACAAGAGTAGAGACTGACCAGCCTTGAGGCAGAGCATCTAAGCTTCTTTTGGGGTTTTTAACAATTACTTGAGTATAGATAGGAATAGTCTCAGGGTCTGGGTTAGTGATGAATCTTGGGGTTCTTAAGTGGTCCTAGGTTTGATGATTAGGAACTCTGGTTCATGGAATTGAGAAATCCTGTTTATAACACGATCATGAAGAAGAGAAAGGACTTAAGAATCCATTTGAGTATCTGTACCTGGTCAGGTTGGGAGCTGGTATCCCTAGGAAATGAGGGACCTGGAAAGAGGGTGCTAGGCAAATCAGTAAGATTTAAGTCAATAACTGGATGAGGGAATGGCTAAATCAGAAAGACTAGAAGCAAAACAAGTAACAGAGAATCTGCAGGAATACCTTATTGTGCTAAACTTGTGATGTACCATCCAGGTTAATCTTTGCTCCTCTCTGCCCCAGGTAGATCTTTCTGGAATATAAAATACAAACTTACGGTGAATTTTGACATTTATGGGTTATACAGTCATCTCGTAACAGCAGATCCATGTGGTGGGGTCCAACTTGGGTAGGGTTGCCAGATAAAGTGTAGGATTCCTAGATAAACTTGGATTTAGGTAACAATGAAAAATCTTTTACTAAAATATTCCCCAAATATTACATGGAGTATACTATCACAAGTGTATATACACTCAAAATTTATTTTTTATTTTTCTGAAATTCAAATTTAATTTAGCCTATTTTCTTTGCTAAATCTGGTAGCTCTAGATTTGAAGCTTTTTTAGAGGTCCAAATCTTGATGGGCCACACTTTGAGGTATGGAATGGGAGGTAAGACCTCTCTCTTCAGAAGCATTTTGGTTCTTAGAGATATTAGCATCCTCCACATCTGAGGTCTTAAAATGGAACTTATGCACTTTTTATAAAACTGTACTATTTATAGCAGTGATGTAAGTAATAGTCTGGTGATGAATTCTATTCCTCTAGAGCAGCATTTAAATTTTTGACACCATAGAATTTTTTTAGGAAATACAAAACCAGAGTGGTGCTAAGAGTCATGAACCGGATCTAATGGGTCTCCCTTTTACCTTCTTTTTTTTTTTAAATATATTTTTAAGGTTATTTATTTATTTGACACAGCGCGAGAGAGAGATTACAAGTAGGCAGAGAGGCAGGCAGAGAGAGAGGAGGAAGCAGGCTCCCTGCTGAGCAGAGAGCCTGATGTGGGCCTCCATCCCAGGACCCTGAGATCATGACCTGAGCTGAAAGCAAAGGCTTTAACCCACTGAGCCACCCAGGCACCCACCCCTTTATCTTCTGTGGTGGCTCCTAAAGCATGTCTGTGAAGATGTTCTTGGTATTTACTTGGATAACCCTGCTTTAGCATCAAGAATTGGCTAAAAGGATCATCATTTTTTTTTTTTTTTAATTCCTTTTTACTGTATTCATGATCAAGCATTCTAAATACTTGGGTGGAGATGAGGGAATCTAAAGGAATGAGACAACATTTTTTAAAGAAAAGAAATTTAAATGGAATATATTTCTAATGGAGAGAATATCTGGGAAAAATATATTAACTTGACAAGGAGGGGAGCACCATCACCCCACCACCCACACTTTTTTTTTTGCCATGATATCTCTCATTATAATGGCCGTTATTTTTTTCATAGGGAATTAGACCCTATTTTATTCCTAGCACAAAAGATGTAGCATGCTTTTTTATTTGCTTTTGATTAAAGTCTCAGCCATTTTGAAGATTACAGATAATTACTGAAAGAGTCATAGGTCACTTAAGAATACTGAAGTACATCCAGACAATACATATGGTATTTTAATTAATTTTCTATCAGTTCTTTTCTTTGTGCTATTGTCATTGTTGGACAGTTTAAAAGCCATTTGAACATACTTAATTATAGTTGGCTGTGGTGTGGGCAAGGCTATGTGGAAAATGCTATCTCAAGGAGTCAGATTTATATTGTGATTCTTAGAATTCACTTTGAGAATAATGTGTTAGAATCAAGTGTACTCCTAAATTAGGGATACCATCTTTATTTCTAACTTATTTTCAAGTTAAAATGCTATGTAGATTTGACAGGAGATGTATTATCACAGAATAAGCCTTGGCAAACCTAATTTAGGCAGAACTCGAGCTCTGGTCCTAGGCTGCTTCTTGCTAGTATTCCTCCTCCATTCTTTCCTTTCTACAAATTTCTTCCTATCCTGTCCTGTCCATTTCTTTTCCTTTCTTTCTTTTCTTTCTCTCTTGCTCTGTAAATGGTCTTATCCATTCCTATCAATGTCCCCCCTTTCCCCACCCAAAATTAATATCCCTGGTACTTGATTTTCCTTACTGTTGGCAATTGGAATATGGTCAGATGGGCTTGGCAAATCAGATGCTGGTGCCTGGGTTGAATTGAGGGTTAGTGACTCAAAGAAGCAGGGATAGTAGGGATTTTATCTGGGTGGAAATAAGCAGCATCCAAATCTATATCGTAGGGGCAGTCTGAACTATGGTGCCAGGGACCATACTCAGCATCTGGGGCCAGCAATGGCAGCTGTCAGGGCCTCAGAGAGGAACAATAGCATGATTTTTACTGTTCTTGGCTGACCAGAATTTTGTAGTTTTTGTTTATTTTCTGGGTGTGTTTTTCCAAACTTCTTGGAAATTCCATGAGCTATCCAATATATTTTCAATAAATTTCTTTTCTACTTAAATTAGCCAGAGTTTGTTCTTATTGTTTGTTGATTTCCATGATGCCCAGATTCAAAGTTTTATCCCAGACTTCTTTTCTGGGCTTCAAATACAAATGCCAACCTAAACTTCCCACTTCATGTCTTACATTGGAGTTATCTCACATTAATGCATCAAAAACCGAACTTGTATTCTTCTCCTAGACCTGATATTTTCTCAAGTCTTCTCCGTTTTACCCTTGATTCACTCCAGTTGGTTTGGCATCTGTTGGATGGTAGATTGCGTACTTCTGTGTAGCTGCTCCGGGTCAAAGACCAGCAAATAGCCAGAACAACTGAGTGGGAGAATGAAGACCCTCTGAGAAGGGATCAAAGTTAACTTCCCAAGGAGCTGCTAAGTTATGTCTTCTTGATATCATCTTTTATTTCCCCTAGGCAGTAACTAGAACGATCTTTACAGATTTTTAATAGATTCTTTTTTTTTTTTTTTTACAGATTTTACAGAAAATATAGTCAAAATATTTTATTTGAAAGTTTGTTTTTATTTGGGTCTATATTTATCAATTTAATGTCTTCTCCACTAGACTACATGATTCCTGAAGGTAAGGACATTGTTCATTCTATTCATTGTATCGCTAGCACATGCACAGTGTGAGGAACATGTGGTAGACATTCAAGAAATATTTTTTGGAACAATGTAATAAATAAAGCTAAACCTTAAATTTGGGAGATGTTGGTGAGGAAGAGAGGATAAGTTACAAACAGGAGAGGATAAATTACAAGGGAAGCTTCATTGTTTCTGCCTTTTAATTAATTTCAAATTATGTCCCTACCTCATGAAAAGAATTCTTTTTGAATGTTAGCATTGCCAGCTCAAGGCAAATATAATCCAGTATATCATTATACAGAATATTGTAAACTTCTTACTCTTTTCCTTCCTTAGCCCTGTCATATGGGTACAACCAAAGAATGCTAGCCTCCCAGGAGACCTCCTCTCTCAGCCTTAGACAGTGTTCATGAACTTCATTACTTACCGAGAGTGGTACTGAGTTGCCCATCTTTCTCACCATCTCTGCTGTTCCTCTTGCGTGCTTATCCATCTAATGTTGCTGAGGGAAGGTTTTAGTTATATCAGCTGGGGATTCCTTCTGCAGCTACTAACCTATTAACTACCTTGCGGTACTACCATTCATGGCAGCCTTCCTTTTCAGGTTGTCCTGGGGTTCATTTTTCAGCTTCATAAATGCTTTTACTGTTGTGGATATTCCCAGAAATGCCAAGGACCTTTCTTATATATTGAAAAAGAAAAAAAAATCTGTCAGTGGTATACAGACATCTGGGTTCTACCAGTTTCCTTCCTTTTTCAGCTCCATAATGGACTTAGAAGACAACCCACTTGTGTCATGGTCTTTCTATTCCCCACTATGGGTTTTTACTTTTTATTCAGGAGTAGCTAAGAAGTGTGAAGTACAGTGTACCTTGATTCCTCAGCAAATGAAGCCTTCTCCATGAGGAAAAACATTGTTAAAATTGTCTTTGGACAACTTCTCTTTTAGAAAGTCATAGTATATACCTATTTTCCCAGTCATCATAATAGTCTGACGATTCTGAAATAGGAGAAATCCTCTTTTCTGCTACATTATCCTTGTCCTATGTTTTTAGGCTTCTTGGCAAGCATGTAGGTCACCTTTGGCCATTTCAAACATAGCTCCTTCAATCCCTGAACAGCTCCAGATAAATGAATTGTAGGTATGGACAGAGACTTTAATTCATCAGGTTCTTGGAAGCTTGTTGTTCTTTTACAACATAACTCTTTAACTTCTGCTACTTTTTTCATATGAAGAAATGAATTTTCTGACAAAAAACTTGCTGGGAATGTCCAAAACCTATGGAAGGCTTAGACTGAAGAGAGGTTCTTCTGATTTAGTTAGTTTACAGATTGCTGGGGCAGAGTTCTCTCTGATGATTATCCAAATGTTGGAATCTCAGGAATGTCCACTTCTTAAAAATTGTAGTGATATACCCTTTAATACTCAGGATGATGATTTGAATAATTACCTTGAACAGAGAGCACTTCTGAGGAATGAGTGATTGTGAATTCTAAGCCTTGAGTCTCCTAGAACTAAAAAATATATGATCATAATACATTTTATTATAACTACTGTAATCAATATTTTTATGGATTACATTATTCTTTATTCATTTAGAAGTGTGTTTAAGGGCCACCTAGGTGGCTTACATGCTTAAGTGTCTGCCTTTGGTTCAGGTCATGATCCCAGGTCCTGGGATCAAGTCCTGCATAGGGCTCCTTGCTCAGTCCGATTCTCCCTCTGCCTGCCACTCCCTCTGCTTGTGCTCTCTCTCTCTCTGGAAAATATATAAAATCTTAAAACAAGAGAAAAATAATAAATAAAAGTTTAAAAGTAAATAAATAAATAAAAGCAAGCATGTTTAAGTTTGTAATACCAACACTGGTGGGGATGGATAGTGACATGGACCACACAAAATAATTATGCACTTTAAAATCAGTGAGATGCTTTTTGACATATAGAGTAGCAGACCTAACCTATCTCTTTATGTTTTGCTTGGGCTATCATTAAAACAGTTTACAATCTGGGGTGCCTGGGTGGCTTAGTCAGTTAAGTGTCTACCTTCAGTTCAGGTTATGATCTCAGAGTACTGGGATCAAGCCCTGCATCAGGTTCCCTGCTCAATGAGGATTCTGCTTTTCCCTCTCTTCCCTCCCTTTCTGCCTCCCCTGCTTCCCCCTCTTGTGTGCTCTATCTCAAATTAATAAATAAAATCTTTAAAAAAATTACAGTCCTTGAACTTATACTAATGAGTGCTAAAGTAAATGATGTACAGATATTTTGTGTTCCCAACTCACGAGGGTACCCTACTTTTTCCTGGGTCTAGCCCCTTACCATTTCCACACCTTTCTCAAGAGACTTTGACCACCAACCATTCTCTCATTGCTGTTGGCATCTTCTGTTTTTACTTTCCGTTGACCATTTCTTCTAAGCCTATGAAATAGACATGTCAATATCCCAAAATCTAAAACATTGCATACACTAATTCTTTCAGACCTGATTTCTCTTCAGGTTATGTCAACTCTCTCATTTCTTTAACTGCCAACCCTTTTGAGATCATGATATATAATATATATCTACCTTCACTTCTTCATATTTTACTCACTTTCCAAGCACTTAAAATTGTTTTTACCTTTACTTCTATATTAGTTTCCTAGGCTACGATAACAAATCACCACTAATTGGTGGCTTAAAACAACACAAATTTATTATCATACAGTTCTTGAAGATGGTGTTCCAAAACCAGGTTCACTGGGCTGAAACCAAGGTATTGGCAGGACCTTATTCCCTCTGGAGACTTTAGGGAAGAATCTGTTTTACTGCATTTTCCAGCCTCTAGCACTATGTTCTTTGCCTTTTTCAGCTCCTAGTAGCCATCTGAATTCTTTGGCTCATGGCCCCTTCTTCCATCTTCAAAGCCCATAGTGTGGCATCTTCACATCTCTCTGTTGATGTCACTGCATCATTTTCTCTCTTCTATATTAACTTTCCCTTTGCCTCAATTCTCTAAAGATAGTTCTGATTACATTTAAGGTCCATCCAAAGAATGTAGGATAATCTTCTTATTTAAAAATCCTTAACTTACTCGCATCTGGAATTTTGGGAGGCCATTATTCAGCTTGCCACACTGCTCAAGAAATCAGCTCATCGGATTCCCTATCACAAACCTGATGGCATTACTCATCCTTGTTTTCTCCCTCTGTGCAGCATTTAACAGTGACTCTGGCTTCTTGAAGCACCTATATGTCTCACGTCTGTGTCAATACTCCTGTTTCTCTGACAACCATGTTATGTCCTTCTCTTCCTCTCACTTCTAAATGTAAGTTTTCCTAAGTATTTTCTCCTTAATTTCTCCTTTCTTGCTTTCTGTACCACCTTTCTTGACCATCTCCTCCACACCCATGACTTCTTAATCTTCATATCCTAGTTAAATTCTCTTCAGAACTCTGGCTCTCATTTCTAGGTGCCTGCTAGACTTCTTTTAGACAGACAACCCCGAGGTTTAGTAATAAGATTGAATTCATTACCAAGCTCTCTAAACATCTTCTGCCTCCTTAATCAGCATTGTGGTTAATGACTCTGGCATTTAGAAGAATAACCAAACCACTTTCTCTTGCTTTGTCTTAGCCATTACCTTATTTAAGGTCCTAAGTGCTTCTGATATGAGTGATATCAGTAATTCCTAGAAGAAATTCCTAGCAGGAATTTCCTTCCTAATCGTTAGCCATTCTTGCCTCTAGAATCAGCTTCCTAAAGCCTGGCTATAATGAGTGTAAATTTTTCATTAAAAATCCTCAGTATTCTCCCCTTCTCCCTATCAGCATGTTCTGATTAAAGCCCAGATTTGTGAGGGGCACCTGGATGGCTCAGTTGGTTAAGTATCTGCCTTCAGCTCAGGTCATGATCCTAGGGTCCTGGGATGGAGCCCTGCATGGGGTTTCCTGCTCAGCAGGGAGCCTGCTTCTCTTTCTCTCTTTGTTACCTGCCCCCACACCATGCTCTCTTTCTCTCTCTCTCAGATAAGTAAATAAATAAAATCTTAAAAAATCCCACAGATTTGTGGCCTTCAAGGCTCTCTCCAACTTGACTTCAAGCATAACTTATAGACGTATTCCCTAGCTGTGTACTCACTTTAGGTCCTGCTACAACCTGCCAGATGTGCAGAGTTCATGTCTCTATGCCATTGTTTATTATATCCATCTTCTCATTTTTCTTTGTGACAATCTCATAATGCAGTCCTCCAGGCAAAACATAAAAGGCATGATAGCTAAGTATATTTTAAATTTAAGTAATTATTCAATATTCTCCTTGCTTTGCCATTTGCGTAGAGCTAGAATTCTCTGATGGGCTTCAGTACATAATGCCCTTGTCAAGATTGGAGGTCCTATCTGAATTTTCTCTAGTAAGGGAAGGTACCACTTAGCCGAAGGACTAGTTTAGACCTAAAATGAAATCCATTTCATTCGTTCGTTTTTTTTCTTTTATACATTAATTCTACAACACTTTATTGAATACCTACTATGTGCTGGACACTGTTCTAGGCATTGGGAAATAAAACAAAAAACTAAAATGGTCTCCGCCTTTCTGGAGCTTACAGATTAGTGAGGAAACATATGAATGAAATACACCAAAATAAAGTCAATGACATCTGTGTCAAATACTAAGAAGATGAGCACTTTTACTGGAGTGTATCAGGAGGTGCTGATCTAGTCAGGGGTTCATAAAAGCCTTCTTTGAGGGAATAATGAATGAATAGCAGAGGGGAGGAAGACATTTCAAAAGCTCTTATCCACATATTTTTATTAGTTTCAAGTTTTTATTTAAATTCCAGTTAGTTAATATACAGTGTAATACTAATTTCAGCTATACAATTCAGTGATTCTTCACTTACATACAACACCAACTGCTCATCACAGTCAGTGTCCTCCTTAATACCCATTACCCATTTAATCCATCCCCCTACCCACCTCCCCTCCAGCAACCCTCTGTTCTCTATAGTTAAGAGTCTGGAAAAAAAAAAAAAAGGGC
>PITA01002125.1:0-39877 GCA_004023965.1 Spilogale gracilis | reverse complement strand
TAATATGGTATTTGTCTTTCTCTGACTTATTTATTAAGCTTAGCGTAAATCCCTAGCTCTATCCATGTTGTTGCCATGGCAAGATTTCATTCTTTCTGATGGCCGAGTAATATTCCATTGTCTCTGTATACCACATCTTCTTTAGCCATTCATCAGTCCATGGGCATTTGGCCTCCCTCTGTAATTTGGTTGTTGCAGATAATGGTGTCATAAACAATGGAATGCATATATGTCTTTGAATTAGTATTTTGGTATCCTTTTGGTAAATACCTGGTAGATCCAGCAATTGCTAGATCATAAGGTAGTTCTATTTTTCACTTTTTGAGGAACCTCCATACTGTTTTCCATACCGGCTGCACCAGTTTGCATTCCCACCAACAGTGTTAAGAGGGTCCCCTTTCTCTATATCCTTGCCAACATCTGTTGTTTCTGTAAAAAAAATTAACAATTTTTAGCCATTCTCGCAGTTGTGAAATGATATCTCACATATGATTGTCACAGATGATTTGTATTTCCCTGATGATAAGTAATGTTGAACATCTTTTCATGTGTCCATTAGCCTGGTGTATGCCCCAATAGACATAGTAAAAATGTCTATTACTGTCTTCTGCCTATTTCTTAGCTCAGTTATTTGTGTTTTGGGCAATGACTTTTGTAAGTTTTTTACATATTTTGGATACTCACCCTTTGTCAAATATATCATTTGCAAATATCTCCTCCCATCTCAAAGGTTGCCTTTAGTGATTGTTTCCTGTGCTGCACAAAAGTTTTTTATCTTGATGAAATCCCAGTAATCCATTTTTTGCTTTATTTCCCCACGCTTCTAGAAATGTATCTATTAAGAAGTTGCTATGGGCAATGTCATAGAGGTTACTGCCTGGGTTCTTTAGGATTTTGATGGTTTCTTGTCTCACATTTAGGTCTTTCATCCATTTTGAATTTATTTTTATGTATGATGCAGTTTCATTTTTCTGCTTGTAAAATTTTCCCAACATTTGTTGAAGAGACTATCTTTTATCCATTGGATATTTTTTCCCTCTTTGTCAAAGATTAATTGACCATATAATTTTGGGTCCATTTATGGGTTCTCCATTCTGTTCCATTGCTGTGTGTCTTTTTTTGTGCCAGTACTGTACTGTTTTGAGGATTACAGCTTTGTAATACAGCTTGAAATCTGGGTTTGTGATACCTCCCACTTTGGTTTTTTGTTTTGTTTTGTTTTGTTTTTTCAGCATATATTGGCAATTCCAGGTCTTTTCTGGTTCCATACAAATTTTTAGATTATGTTTTCTAGCTCTGTGAAAAATGCTAGTGTTCTTTTGATAGGCATTGCTTTGAGTGTGTGGATTTCTCTGGGTAGTATAGAATTTTAACAGTATTTGTTCTTCTAATCAATGAACATGGAATGTTTTTCCATTTCTTTTATCTTCTTCAATTTCTTTCATAAGTGTTGTATAGTTTTTGGAGTGCAGATCTTTTACCTCTTTGGCTAGGTTTATTCCTAGGTGTCTTACTATTTATGGTGCTATTTTAAATTGGATCAATTCCTTGATTTCTCTTTCTGCCGATTGATTATTGGTATATATAAATGCAAGAGATTTTTCTGTATGTTGATTTTGTATCCTGCAACTTTATTGATTTCATATATCAGAACTAGCAATTTTTTGGTAGAGTCTTTTGGGTTTTCTACATAGAGTATCATGTCATCTGCAAAGAGTAAAAGTTTGATTTCTTCCTTGCTTATTTGGATGCCTTTTACTTCTTTTTGTTTCCTCATTGCTGAGGCTAGGACTTCCAGTACTATATTTAAAAACAGTGGTGAGAATGGACATGCCTGTCTTGTTCCTGACCTCAGAGGAAGAGCTCTGTTTTTCCCCATTGAGGATATTAGCTGTGGGTCTTTCATATGTAGCCTTTACTATGTTGAGTTATGTTCCCTCTATCTCTACTTTGTTGAGGGTTTTATTATGAGTGCATGCTCTACTTTGTCAAATGCTTTTTCTGCATTTATTGAGAAGATCATATAGTTCTTAATTGATTTGTAAATATTAAACCACCCTTGCAACGCAGGAATAAATCCCACTTCATCATGGTGAATAATTCTTTTAATGGATTGTTGGGTTTGATTTACTAGTGTTTTGTTGAAAATTTTTGCATCCATGTTCATCAGGGATATTGGCCTGTAGTTGTCTTTTGTAGTTGGGTGTTTGTTTTTGGAATCAGGTAATCCTGGCTTCCTAGAATGACATTGCAAGTTTCATTTCTATTGTTTTGGAACAGTTTGAGAAGAATAGGTATTAAATTTTCTTTAAATGTGTGATAGAATTCCTTTGGGAAGCCATCTGGCCCTGGACTTCTGTTTGTTGGGAGATTTTTTTTGATGACTGATTCAATTTCTTTGCTGGTTATCTGTTTGCTCAAGAATTTCACTTCTTCCTGTTTCAGTTTTGGTAGTTTATATGTTTCTAGGTATTTATCAGTTTCTTCCAGATTGTCCAGTTTGTTGGCATACAATTTTTCATAGTCTCTTATAATTGTATTTCTGTGGTATTGGCTATAATCTCTCTTCTTTCATTCATGATTTTATTTATTTGGGTGCTTTCTCTTCTTTTTGATAAATCTGGCTAGGAGTTTATCAATTATTAAAGTTTTTCATAGATCCAGCTCCTGATTTCATTGATCCATTCTACTGGCTTTTGTTGTTGTTGTTGTTGTTGTTGTTTCTATATCATTTATTTCTGCTCTAGTCATTATTATTTCCCTTCTGCTGGCTTTAGACTTCATTTGTGGTTCTTTTCCAGTTTCCTTTAGGTGTAAAGTTATGTTGTGTATTTGAGAGATTTTTCTTGCTTCTTGAGATGGGCCTGTATTGATGTGTCCTTCCCTCTTATGACTGCTTTTGCTGCATCCCAAAGGTTGTGGACTATTTTGTTTTCATTTTCATGTATTTTTAAATTTTTTCTTTAATCTTCTCATTGACCCAGCCATTCTTTAAGAGAATATTCTTTAACCTCCATATATTTCTGGTCTTTCCAATTTCTTTCTCATGGATGACTTCAAGTTTCATAGCATTTTTGTCTGAAAATATGTATGGTATGATCTCCATCTTTTTGTAGTTGTTGAGGGCTGATTTGTGACCCAGTATATGTTCTATTCTGGTGACTGTCCTATGTACAGTCAAAATGAATGTGTATTAGGTTGCTCTAGGATGAAATGTTTTGAATATGTCTGTTAATTCCATCTGGTCTAGTGTGTCATTCAAATCCATTGTTTCCGTGTTGATTTTCTGCTTAAATGAACTGTCCAGTGCTATAAAGGGGGGTGTTAAAGTTCCCTACTATTATTGTATTATTATTAATAGGTCCTTTATGTTTGTTATTATTTAATATAGTTGGTTCTCTCTAGTTGAGCTCTTATTATTGGATAAACGCCTTTATTATAATGTAGTGCCTTTCTTCATCTTTTGTTAGTCTTTGGTTTAATAGCTGGTTACTCCAGCTTTTTTTGACATCCATGTGCATGGTAAACATTTCACCATCTCCCCACTTTCAATTTGCATGTATTTTTATGTCTAAAATGAATCTCTTACAAGCAGCATATAGATGGGCCTTCTTAAAAATTCCATTCTGACACCTTATATCTTTTGATTGGTATTGAGTCCATTTACATTCAGAATAATTATTGATAAATATGAATTTAGTGCAATTTTATTACTTGTTTTGTCATTGTTTCTGGACATTTTTCTCTACTCCATTCTAGTTTTTGTCACTTTTGGTCTTTACTACTCAAACAGTCCCTTTTGATATTTCTTGCAGGGCTTGTTTAGTGGTCATGAACTCCTTTAGTTTTTGTTTGTCTGGGAGACTCTTTATCTCCCCTTCTATTCTGAGTGATAGCCTAGCTGGATAAAGGATTCTTGGCTACATGTTTTTCCATTCTGCAAGTTGAGTACATCATGCACTCTCTTCTTGTCTGCCAAATTTCTGTGGAGAGATCTGCTAACCTTATTTGTCTTCCCTTGTAAGTTAGGGATTATTTTGTCTTGCTGCTCTTAAGACTTTTTCTTGAGCTCTATATTTTGCAAATTTTACAATAACATGCCTTGGTGTTGTCCTGTTTTTGTTGATTTTGATTGGAGTTCTCTGTGCCTCCTGCATTTGGATGTCTGTTTCCTTCCCCAGATTAGGGAAGTTTTCATCTATCATTTGCTCAAAACTTCTGCCCCCCTTTTCCCTCTCTTCTTCTGGGACTCCTATGATATGAATTTCATTATGCTTTATGGAGTCACTGAGTTCCCTAAGTCTGCTTTTGTGTTCCAACATTTTTCTTTCCCTCTTTTCTGCTTCATTTTTCCCCATAATTTTATTGTCTATATCACTTATTTGTCCCTGTGCTTCTTCCACCCTTGTGGTTATTACATCCAGTCAGTTTCGAATCTTGCTTATTACATTTTTCATTTCAGTCTGATTGGTTTTTAGATCTTTCATCTCTGTGGTAAGTGACATCCTGGTGTCTTCCATGGTTTTCTCCAGCCCAGTTAGTGTACTTATGATTATTGCTTTAAAATCTGGATCAGTCATATTACTTACATCTGTTTCTATTATATCCCTGGCTATGACCTTTTCTTTTTCTTTCTTTTGGGATGGTTCCTCCATCTTGGCATTTTGTGTAGGTCTTTGTCTTTCTCTCTGACTAGCAAAGTTCTGTTATGTTTCCTGCTTCTGAGAGTAATGATTTTTTGAAGAAGAGGGTATATACCATGTCTCTGGTGTATGGTATGTGCACTCTGCTGCTGTGTTTTGGTCAGTCCTCTGCACAGTTTCTCCTGCAGTGGGGAGTGTTTGGACCTTGGCCAGAGTTTGGTGAATTTTACCTAGATGTTCTCTGGTCCACTTGTTAATAGAGACCTGATGCTATTTCCACTAGAGCTGGAGCTTTGCAGAACTCTATGGTCAGTAGATATGGTGTATGCAAGCATTTGTGCTGGTCTTCTGCGGGAAGGGCCCACTCTTCTGGTTCTCAGGTACACTTGCCCACGCAAAGCAGCACCTGCAGAGTGCAAGAGTGTGGGGCTTGGTATAAGTGGTTTAAGCCACCACTGTTGGCAATGTGATGCTTAGTGAAATTAGTTTGTGCTAAGGGACTGGATCAGACCAAAGTGGCACCTGCCAGCTCCCAGTTCCCCTTAGAGGATAGTTTGTGTTTAATGCTGTCCAGTAAGCCCTTCCGGAAGAGCAAACATTCTCCTTTCGTGTCTTCTAGGTGTCCCTGAGAGAACTTTCTTCAGTCTGTCTTTGTCTGAGCTATCTGCCTGTCTGGCAATGCAATGTACCTTGGTGTGTGTGTGTGGGGCTATCCCAGGCAGGCCAGCTGAGTTTTGAAACTCCAAACTTTAGGGACCTAGCATGGCAGGGACCTGCACTGATCCTGTGAGGGAGGGTCTTGCTGTACTAGGATGGTGCAGGTTTGTCCCAGAGGAGCAGTTGCACCAAAACTGGATCATGGGGTTTGTGGTAAAGCACAGGAAAGAGCCAGCGTCCAGGTTACCTGCCCTCAGCAGGTGTCTTTGTGTCTATTTTGGGGAACAGGGTAGGGAAATGGTGCCTGCTGGCTCTTTTGTCCTCAGAGAGGCAATGCCAGATGTACTCCAAGAAGGGGGAACCATCTCTCAGTTCATCCCAGAGAATCTGCAGATCACACCTTTTGCAACCTGGACTATCTGCCCTGCTTCTCCACAGAAGTACAGCAGTGCCCTCAGGGCTCCTCACTGGTCCTGCTTCAGACCTCTAAAACTCCAGTCTTTAAGCCCCCTTAAGCTCGCAAAAGTCAGCCCCTTACATTTTCCCAGTCAATAGCTTTGGGGCAGTGTTTTCATTGTGCAATCCCCTATGTGCTCATCTCTCTCTGACTCTCTCTCACTGCTCTTTGTGACCAGGACTCCCTCCATTCCACAGCATCCACAATCTGTTTCTCCCCCAAACCCTGTCTCTGTCCCACCTACTTTCACAGTGTGGCCTCTTCTCTCCCTCTAGAGTAGTTGGTTCTGTCAGGCCTCAGATCAATATTTTAGGTATTCAGAATGATTTGATATTTATCTAGCTGTGTTTGAGGGGATGAAGCCTAGGGTCCTCCTACTATTCTATCATCTTAGCTTCTCCTGCCCTTATCTGCATAATACACAGAGATTAATTGGAAGGAGAAAAAACCCACCTCAGATATTCATTTAGGCACTAATTAGGAGTGTGCAGATTATTACATATAGAAATTATATTCCTTAAATGTACTTATGAAGATATAAAGCTATGTAAAGGCCAAAAGTGGCACTAAGAGGTAACAGTACTTGTAATGGGAGCACGGAGGTATAAAATTCTTTATAATACTATTTGGGATCGTATAAATAGCCTTGTGAGAAAGATTGATATGTTTTCCTTTTCCAAAGTGTTTCCAAAGTGTTTCATATAAACAATTCTTATTTCCTCAGGAGACCTGGTTTGCTTATTGTTTACTTAACATCTACAGAACAACTTATTCTCTTATTTCAGTTTTTCTTTCTATTTTAACCCCTGAGATCAGAGAGTTAAGTGTTAATTATGCTCCATATTTATTATCATTGTCATAATCAGTACATAAAACATCTTTTGTTTCATTTTATTTGTATTTTCCCCCATCTTCCTTGATTCCTCCTGTTTCACTGCCCACCTCACATATCTCTTTAAATATACATGTATTCTATGCAGTGCATCCAAACAAACTAGCTCTCCACCCCAAGATGCTATTTATTTCCAGTCTTACAGGTCAGAAATCTTTTAGTAGGTGTCAAGGATCCCTCCTTTCAGATACCTCTGGACACCACCCTTCCCTCCATCCATATTACCACTTTTCAGTGGTTCAGACATTTGCTATTTGTTTCCTGCTCTATTGTAACTGATCTCCTCCCTAAGTGGTCTTCCTAACTCTAGTCTGATCTGCCAAATGCAGCCAAAGTGACTTTTCTAAAACACAAATCTGGTAATATCACTCCTCTGCTTGGATATCTTCCATTGCTCTGTTTTTTGGTCAAAGTCCTTAGAATGGTGTCAAGAATTCTCCCATTCTCACCCCTGTCTGCAATCACTACATTTTTGTAAACACACAATGCCTGCATATTGAGCTATTTTGCAGCGTTCCATATGTACCTATTTTTTTCTTGCTTTGTACCTTAGGACATGGTGTTCAAAATGCAAAGATGACCAGAAAAAGATATTACAAATAGAAAATCCAACACTAGAATCACTTGATTTTAAATCAGTATATTTTTAATCATATGCTGTTTATTTATTTTTTTATTATTTTATTTTTTCAGTGTTCCAAGATTCATTGTTTATGTCCCACACTCAGTGCTCCATGCAATACGTGCTCTCAGTACCCATCACCAGGCTCTCTCATCCCCCCACCCCCGCCCCTCCAAGACCCTCAGTTTGTTTCTGAGTCCAAAGTCTCTCATGTTTCATTTCTCTCCCTGAATAACCCTACTTCCCATTTCCTTTTCTTCTCATATGTCCTCTATATTACCCCTTATGCACCATAAGTAAGTGACACCGTGTGAGACTTGACTCTCTCCACTTGGCTTATTTCACTCAGCATAATCTCTTCCAATCCAGTCAAAGTTGCTACAAAAGTTGGATATTCATCCTTTCTGATAGAGGCGTAACATTCCATTGTATATATGTACCACATCTTCTGTATCCATTCATCTATTGAAGGGCACCTTGGCTCTTTCCACAATTTGGCGATTGTGGCCATTGCTACTATGAACTTTGGCCCTTCTTTTCACTACATCTGTATCTTTGGGGTAAACACCCAGTAGTGCAATTGCAGGGTCATAAGGTAGATCTATTTTTAATTTTTTAAGGAATTCTTTTGTTTTCCAAAGTGGCTGCACCAACTTGCATTCCCACCAATAGTGTAAGAGGGTTCCCCTTTCTCCACAGCCTCTCCAACACTTGTTGTTTCCTGTCTTAACTTTGGCCATTCTGACTGGTATAAGGTGGTATCTCAGTGTGGTTTTGATTTGAATTTCCCTGATAACTAGTGATGATGACATTTTTTTTCATGTGTCTGTTTTTCAAAGCTTTGAAACAAACAATCCTAAAATTTATGTGGAACCAAAAAAGACCCCGAATTGCTATGGAATTGTTGAAGAAGATAAATGAAGCTGGGGGCATCACATTACCTGATTTCAGGCTTTATTACAAAGCTGTGATTACCAAGACAGCATGGTGTTGGCGCAAAAACAGACAAATAGACCAATGGAACAGAGTAGAGAGTCCAGATATGGACCCACAAATCTATGGTCAAATCATCTTTGACAAAGCAGGAAAAAAGACAGTGGAAAAAAGATAGTCTCTTCAATAAATGGTGCTGGGAAAATTGGACAGCTACATATAGAAGAATGAAACTAGACCATTCTCTTACACCACACACAAAGATAAACTTGAAATGGATGAAAGACCTCAACATGAGGTGGGAATCCATTCAAAATCCTGGAGGAGAACATAGGCAGTAACCTCTTTGACATCTGCCACAGCAATGTCTTTCAAGACACGTCTCCAAAGGCAAAGGAGACAAAAGCGAAAATGAACTTTTGGGACTTTATAAAAAAAAAAAAAAAAAGCTTCTGCACAGCAAAGGAAACAGTCGACAAAACAAATGGCAATCCAAGGAATGGGAGAGGATATTTGCAAATGACACTAGAGACAAAGGGCTAATATCCAAGATCTATAAAGAACTACTCAAACTCAACCTCCAAAAAGAAGATGAACACATCAAAAAATGGGCAGGAGACATGAAGAGGCCCTTCCATAGAAGACATACAAATGGCTAACAGACGCATGCTGTTTATTTTTACACATAACAGGACCCATTGTTTATAGTAATGAAACATTAGGACTATTGACATTGATATTTAAAGATATAATGAAGAGCATGGAATTCTGATAAATCTTCCAAATTTAGTTTAAAATAATTTGTAATAAGATTAAGAGTCTCTCATGGTTTGTCTCCCTCCCTGGTCCCATCTTGTTTCATTTTTTTCCCTCCATTTCCCCCACGACCCCCGACCCTGCCTCTCAAATTCTTATATCAGAAAGATCATGTGATAATTATCTTTCTCTGATTGACTTATTTTGCTCAGCACAATACCCTCTAGTTCCATTCATGTCATTGCAAATGACAAGATTTCATTTTTGATGGCAGCATAGTATCCCATATTTATATATATATACACACCACATCTTCTTTATCCATTTATCTGTTGATGGACATCTAGGTTCTTTCCATACTTTGGCTATTGTGGACATTGCTGCTATAAACATTTGGGTACATGTTCAGGTCACTACAATTGTACCTTTAGGGCAAATACCCAGTAGTGCGATTACTGGCTGTATTTTCAACTTTTTGAGGAACCTCCATACTGTTTTCCAGAGTGACTGCACCAGCTCGCATTCCCACCAACAGTGTAGGAGAGTTCCCCTTTCTCTGCATCCTCGCCAACATCTGTTGTTTTCTGACTTGTTAATTTTAGCCTCATCTGACTGATGTAAGGTGGTATCTCATAGAAGTTTTGATTTGTAGTTCCCTGATGTCAAATGATGTTGAGCACTTTTTCATATGTGTTTAGGCCATTTGAATGAGGGTTGCTGAAGGGAGGGGAGGTGGAAGGGTGGGGTAGCTGGGTTATGGACATTGGGAGGGTATGTGCTATGGTGAGTACTGTGAATTGTGTAAGACTGATGATTCACAGACCTGTACCCCTGAAGCAAATAATACAGTATATGTTAGTAAAATACAAAATACAATAAAATAAATAATTTGTAACAAATCTATAATTTGGCAAACATATAATAAAAATTCTTTAAAAAGGGAAACAAAATCTTGCCAAGAAATATACAGGAGCACTGGGTTGTGCAGTCAGTTAAGTACCTGACTCTTGGTTTGGGCCTGGGTTGTGATCTTAGGGTCCTGAGATCAGGCCCTGAGTGGGGCTCTAAGTTCAGCATAGACTCCACTTGAACTTTTCTTTCCCTTTCCCTCTGCCCCTCCTACTCGTGCTGTCTCTCTTTATTTCTTGAATAAATAAATAAATATTTTAAGAAAGGGAAAAATAGAAATGCACAGAAATGATCATATACTTTTTATGATTTAATTGACTAGAAATGAAGCCTATTTTCAGCCTCAGTATGTTACTTGCCAGTTGTATCCTGAAAGTTTATTTTTCATCTTGTTATTTATAATCAAAACTTAAAAATACAAAAATAATCCTGTTTAATTTTCTAAAGGTGAGGATTTCAAATAATGAACACATTTAAAAATTTACTTTTAATATTGAAACACATGCATATTTTATTTAATGCATATTTTGACATATGCTGCCAACCTAAATGTTAGCAGGACTCTTAGAGACGAATGAGGCATTGCCTTTTGATTTGGTTCTCCTTAACTGATTTCAGAAATGCCCTTGAACCAGGCTTCAGTAGACTAGGTTTATGCCTGAGTGTACTTCATGTCCCGGACTCTGTGGTCATATGTGTTATGTTGTTAGCCCTGAGAGAGATGGAGTGACTGTGGGCCAGGTTAATATCCTTTTAGCCGCCTACCTGTAGCAGCACTATGTCTCCAGCCTTGATCTTCCTGCAGAGGGATAGTGATCTTCTAGAAGATATGATGTGACTCTTGCTCAGTTAAATATTATCAGCAAACCTGGCTCCTGTCCTATGGGATGTTGCTGATTACTCTGCTGTGGACCTTGAGTGCCCTGGCTTTTCCCAATATCCTTTGCTATAGAAGCCCCGTTTGAGGTGCACCTGGGTGGCTCAGAGGGTTAAGCCTCTGCCTTTTGGCTCAGGTCATGATCTCAGGGTCCCAGGATCAAGTCCCACATTGGGCTCTTTGCTCAGAGGGGAATCTGCTTCCCCCCTCTTTCTCTGCTTGCCTCTCAGCCTATTTGTGATCTCTCTATGTCAAATAAATAAATAAAGTCTTTAAAAAACAAAAAACAAAAAAACCCTGTTTGACTTATTCACATGGTGGTTGAATCTAGCCTTTCTGTGAATTTTAGTCTACTATCAAAATGACCAACAGAGCGGTTGAGCATTATAATGTCATTTAAATACATTTGGATTGGCAATGCCAGACTGGCTCAGTCAGTAGAAATTGCAACTCTTCATCTTGGGATGATGAGTTCAAGACTCACTCTGGGGGTAGGGTTTACTTAAAAAAATTTAAAACATTTGGGTTGAGTAATGTTTTCTCTCTTTTTTTGGTAAGATTTTATTTATTTGAGAGAGTGAGTGAGAGAGAGAGAGAGGGAGAAAGAGAAGGAGGAGGGGAAGAGGGAGAAGGAGAAGCAGGCTCCCTGTTCAGGGAGGCTCAGTCCCAGGACTTTGGCATCATGGCCTAAGCAGAAGGCAGATGCTTAACTAATTGAACCATCCAGGTGCCCCAAGTCATGCTTTCTCTTAAATAGTTAAATTTAGAGGTGTGTGTCATTTTTTTAAGTGTTAAGATTTGCATTCTAATTTTGAAATTTTAAGTTCATTAGAATTAAAAATATTTATTTAAAATGGATATATGTATTTTTATTTAAAAATCACCTCTACACCAAGCAAAAGTGGTTATTTAAAGTTCCAATGTGGGGTGCCTGGGTGGTTCGGTCGGTTAAGCATCTGACTCTTGATTTTGGCTCAGATCATGATCTCAGGATTGTGAAATGAAACCTTGTGTCAGACTCCATACTGGGCATGGAACCTGCTTGGGATTCTCTCTCCCCCTCTCCCATTCCCTCCCTCCCCTCACCCTTGTGTAGGTGTGCTCCCCCCTACCCCATCTCTCTCTCTCTCTAAAAAAAATAAAATAAAGCTCCTGTGGGGGTAGACAAAAATTATTTAGGAATGTGAAAGTATTCATGATTCAAAAGGTTGAGAAATGAAACTCAAGGGAGAAGCAGTGCTATCCTTAACTACCCTGTTCTTGGTGGGAAATGAAAGGAGAACATGGAGATGATAGATCCTTTAACATGACCAGGTTTTATAAACACATTGGAAAAAATCCAAGGGAGGATCCTGCAGAGATAATCAGTGAGATTAGATTCCAGAATTCTCTCTATATTTTTGATATAGAAGCAATGCTAATTGAAAATTGTCATATGGACTCCGCCCTCTGTAAACAGATCAAAATATTGCTCTTACAAATTCAGTGTGCCTCCTTTCCTAAATGTGATTTCAGTTTCAAGGAATTTGACAGGAATAACTAGCATTGATGTATTATTATTAATGTCCATTATAATAAATTGTTTTCACCGAGGTTGTGTTTCCAAACTTCATGCTTCTATCTATTTTTAATACTTTATAAGAGTTTATGAAAACTTTGAAAATATCATTTTAAAAAAATAATGAGGTGAAGATACCAGTTAGCAAAAGAATATTTTGCAAAGTCAAACTTTTTTTTAGGGCCCCCTAAATTGACCTTACAGTGTGGAAAAATTGGAAGCTCCACCTCTGTGAAGATCTGAGAGTTTAATCAATAAATGTAACACTTTCACACTTTTACTTCACCTAGAACTAGAGAGTGTATCTAAAATGCTCTCAGAACAATTCTTTTCTTCCAGGAAATAAGACCCAACTTGTAGAAAACACCACAGCTAATGTTCAGTCCCTAAAAATAAAAACCTTTTACTGAGGACAGTGACATGAGACATATCATAGCTCTTGATGAGAAAAAAGCTGATTTTTATGTTTAAGACTGGAGACTGGGCAATAGGTACTGGTAAGAGTGGAAAGTGGATGGCAGCTAATGACTATTCTAATCACAAAATGTACACGTTAAACTTGGACTAAGAAGTGACAAACTCTATAAAATCAATTAGCTACTCAAAATTACCATCCCTTCTAATCTGAAGGACAGAATGGAAGAGTAGAGAGCCTAATTTTCTCTTTCCAAACAGGATATTACCCCTTAAGGGATTACAAAAATCCAGAATCAGTCTGGGAACCAACCATGGCTTGTAGTTTTAGGGGAGAACAGGTGTACAATGTTTTCAGTACTTCCTGAAATTAAGTGAGATGAAACCCAGCCTTATCCTATTGTTGTACACAAATCCTTCCTAAAAATTTGCCACTTTAATGCTCCATCTTACTTGGAGAAATGCTAAATTATCTCAATCATTCTTCCATGTTTTCTAGTCTTCTCTCTTCCTCTCAAAGAAGATGTCTGATCCATTGGTAATGTTCCTATCTGCTTTCACAAACCTTTACCATGTTGGAGCCATTTATAATATTACATACATTAGATTGAGATTGCACTAATTAGACTTTTGATCAATATAGCAGACTGATCTCATGTGAGCCACACTAACACAGAAATACTGGGTAAACTATTTTAGAACATGCATGAAAACCATAAACATATATTTAAAAGGTGTAGTAAAGTTTAAAAGCAAGATAGGGAGATTTCTATGTGCCAGAAATGAAGCAGGACTCTCTAGTGGTTAAAGGAAGTTGAATCTGCATGGTACATCCCAGATGCTGGGGTAGAATCTCTAAAGGGGACTGGAAATCTTTGCTAACTGGTTCACTGTTGTGACTAAAACTGAGCTATCCACTCTAGGCCAGTTGAGTGAAAAAAAAAAGACAATGAAACACTAAGATTTCCAAATAGAGATGTAAAGGTCATATCTGTGAATATCTTATCATACTCTTACTTTGGGGACCTGAGGTAGGTTTGATTTTGCAATTCCAGTTCTGTTCCATAGTGCTCCCATAAATTCTCATTTTCCTTCTATTCCCTGAGATGTGCTCTTTAACTTGTACCATTCCAACTGTTGCCAATCTTTTTTTTTTTCTTTTTTTTAAAACTTTGCAACTCTAACCCTACCAAATCTTTTCTCGAGGCACCTGGTGGCTCGGTCAGTTAATTGTCTGCCTTTGGCTCAGGCCATTATCCCAGAGTCCTGGGATTGAGCCCTGCATCTGGCTTCCTGCTCATTGGGAAGCCTGTTCCCCCTGCTTGTGCATTGTCTCTCTCTCTCTCTCTATCAAATAAATAAATAAAATCTTTAAAAAAATATTTTCTTGAGCAATCAGTGGTCATTATCACTTCAAATATTGCTTCTGCCCCAGTGTCTTCTTCCTTTGGGCCTTTGGTTGTAGATACGATGGAGTTTTTTCACTATGTCCCATATGTCATTTAAACTCTTTCCTGCATTTTGCATTGCCTTTTCTTTCTTTCTTTGTGCTTATATGTTTTCAACTGACCTGTCTTCCAGTTTTAATAATTCTTTCTTTTGCATGAATGATATGTTGGTAATTGTATCTATTGAATTCTTAAGTTTAGTTGTTAAGTTTTTTCAAGTCTAGAACTCTCGTTTCATTATTTTCCCAGTTATCCCAAGATATCTTGAAAAATCCTCATTTTGTCATTTATTATCATGAGTTATTATAGTTTATAAAATTGCAATAAATATCTGAACTTTGAGTCTGTTTTATTGATTATTTTCTCTTTGGATCCTGTTTCTCGGTGTGCTGGGTGCTTTTTATTCAATATTGGACATTGTGTGTGATACATTATTGAGGATCCAGATAATGTTATCTTCCTCTTGTCTATATCATCTAGTAGACAGGAAAAGCAGTGGCAGATCATCATCACATTTATACAATCAGGGATTAAGCTGACTAAAGACTTGGGTTTTTATTGTTGTTTTCCCCTCATTCCCAGGGTTTATAACACAAGACTCAGTGGTTGGTGTATTTGTTAAAGGTCTTTTAAGTGACACTGAACTCTACAAAAAGACCAAAGATCAAATTGATTCTACCTTAGTAGGGATTTGTTTATCAGATGGCTTCCTACTTCTTCCCACACTTGGCCACCTTTAGACACATGTTCCAGTGACATGCTCTAAGCCTTGGTGGTACATTTTAATCAAATGCAAAGCTTTTAAAATTACCCATGCCTAGATGACTCCCAAGACCAAGTAGAATATCTTGAGGTGGGAACCTCAGCAACAGTATTTTTTAAAGTTCTCCAGGTAAATAAAAGTGCAGTCAGGTTAAGTGCTGCTTCCATGAACTTCTATAGTTACCATGGTGGGATTGGTTTCTGTGGAGTCCTGTGAAATAGAATTACAGTCCCCCATCAAATACTCTTTGTTTTGTGACCTTAAAACTCTTCTGTTTGCTTTATTTTTGGAGTTTTGTCAATCCTATTTATTCCACAGATATTTACTTAACATCTCTTCTTTGCCAGCACTATGCTACAAGAGTTTAATATATATTAAAGATCTTCTTTCCTTTAAATTGCTTAGAATGTAATGGATAGAGATGGACTCATAAACAGTCAATTCATGATGTGAGAAGTCCTGTGACAGGAATAAGCACAGTGTGAGGCACCTGAGCTAGTCTTAGGGGATGATAAGCTTCCTGGAGGAGACATGACAAAGATGGAGTATTTCAGGCAAAAAGTAAGGTGGAAGGAGGAGGACATGATACAGGTACAGAGAACAATGTAGGAAAATTCTTGAGGCAAAAAATACAAGGCACACTTAAGGAACTGCATGTTCCCATGAGCACGTATTTCTCCTCCCTTTTAGTCATTTGCCACTAGAAGAGTTATGTATTCTGATTTCATTGGCTATATATATATCTCACTTGTTCTCTGCTATTTGTGTGTCTCTAGATTTTTAGAATCTATCTGGATTCTAAATGAGTCAGTTTGGTCTATTTTTTTTTTTTCACATGCTTGTCTGATTTGTCTGATTTGCCACTTAGGTACGTGTTTTTATTTTTCATAGATGCTTTACCTTTTTCACATATGGCTCTTTGAAATTATCCCTAATTCACTGCTGTAATACAAATCATGCATTTGCAATGTGCTGGACATACTTCTAGGTACTGGTAATACATGAGACATAGCGGCAAACCAAAGAGACAAGAGTCTCCAATCTCAGAGAACTTATACTAACTGAAGATCATTCTTACCAACCTCTGGCCATTGATCACAAAGTATGTTTTCAAATATCCCCATTAGGTTAAATTTTCAATCTGGTCCAGCATTTCTCATCTTGACTTTGAATTCTACATGCATGATCTACTGCTATTTGTGTTCTTTTTTTTTTTTTTTTTTAAAGATTTTATTTATTTGACAGAGAGAAACAGAGCCAGAGAGGGTACATAAGCAGGGGGAGTGAGAGAGGGAGAAGCAGGCTTCCCGCCGAGCAGGGAGCCTGATGTGGGACTCGATCCCGGGTCTCTGGGATCATGACCTGAGCCGAAGGCAGTCGCTTAACCAACTGAGCCACCCAGGCGCCCCTGCTATTTGTGTTCTTGATGGGAAAATGTTTCATGGGTCCTACATGTGCACTGAGGTAACATCTAGAACTTTTATAGGGCCAAAAAACTACAGCTTTGGTTGTCACTTGTTTTTATAAATAAAATTTATATGTACATGGCTATGCCCGTTCGTTTAGGTACGATCCGTGGCTGTTTTCGGGCTTTACCAGCAGCTGAGTAGTTATAACAGAGACCACATGACCTGCAAGCCTGAACTATTTACTATCTGGCTCTTTAAGAGGGCTTGTCAAACCCAAACTATTCTGAATCATTTCACGTAGGTTTTTAACACAGTTCTTCTGAACCTTCATTCTATGATCCCTTATTTCTGTACTTTAGTAGGCATGTAAAGCTAAAATAGGGTTTCAGCTAAAGGACAAAAGAATATTTTGTAAGTACAATGTGTACATACTTTAATTTAAAAATACTTTCTTTCTTTTTTTTTCTTTTTTTTTTTTTTTATTAAAGATTTTATTTATTTGACAGACAGAAACACAGCCAGAGAGGGAACACAAGCAGGGGGAGTGAGAGAGGGAGAAGCAGGCTTCCGGCCGAGCAGGGAGCCTGATGTGGGGCTCGATCCCGGGTCTCCGGGATTATGACCTGAGCCGAAGGCAGTCGCTTAACCAACTGAGCCACCCAGGCACCCCAAAATACTTTATTTCTAAAAAAAATTGGCTGTGGCAATTTCTCAAAATAAGACAATGCAAGTCCCATCAATTGACTCTTCCTTTCATAAATGATTTCTCTGTAGCATGTTATACTGTTTGATAGCATTTTAATCATAGTAGAACCCGGGCAGCAACACAATAAAATTTGAAAATTAAAATTACTCCTTGATCCATGAGTGCAGAACTGATGTGCTACCGGGCATGAAAACATCAATCTCATTGTCTATCCCCATTGGAGCTCTTGGATGACTGGGTACATTATCAACGAGTGGTACTGTTTTGAAAAGAATTTTTTTTTTTTTTTCTGAGTAGTAGGTCCCAACAGCAGGGTCAAAATATTCAGTAAACCGTGTTGTCAATAGACATGCTATCATCCAAACTTTGTTGTTCCATTTCTAGAGCACAAAAAAAGTAGATTTAGTATAATTCTTAAGGGCCCTAGAATTTTTGGAATGGCAATGGGCATTGCTTTAAAGTTAAAGTCACCAATTTATTAGCCCCTAACAAGAGAGCCAACCTGTCCTTTGAAACTTTGAAGTCAGACATTCTCTTAGCTAGTTCTGGAAGTCCTAGATGGCCTCTTCCTCCAATAAACGGCTATTTTGTCTACATTGAAGATCTGTTGTTCATTATATCCACCTTCAGTAATGATCTTAGTTTTGTTGTCCGGATCACTTGCTGAAGCTTCTCCATCGGCACTTTGCTGCTTCACCTTGCACGTTGATGTCATGGAGGTGGCTTCTATCCTTAAACCTTGCGAACCAAGCTCTTCTAGCTTCTACCTTTTCTACTGCAGCTTCCTTACCTCTCTCAGCCTTCACTGAATTGAAGAGATTGAAGTCTTCCTCTGTGTTAGGTTTTGGCTTCAGGGAATGTTGTGGCTGGTTTGATCTTTTATCCAGACCATTCAGACTTTCTCCAGATCAACAATAGACTGTTTTGCTTTCTTATCATTTGTGAGTTAGTGTTTTTTAGCACTTTTAACTTCAGAGACACAGAGACACAAAGTAAGCAAATGCTCTTAGAGAAATGGTGCTGAGAGACTTGCTCAATGAAGGGTAACTATAAACCTTCAGTTTGTCGATACTGCAATATCTGTAAAGTGCAATAAAACAGAGTGAAATAAAATGTGGTAGGGCTTTTTTAGGATAAAGAACAGATTTGGGTTGCTATTCCTGCAAATTTGCTTAGTTTGCAAAAAAACCAGTGTGGTCTCAATGCAATGGCCTGAGAGAGAAGAGATGGCACCCATAAGTTCATTTTCCTCCCAAATAAGGAAAGTATTCCACCATTCCTCAGTGAGCTTATTCTCAGCTTATGAATTCTAGAACACTGGCATTTTGGCTAGGCCAAAAGGAGAAAATACCTTCCATTTACCTTTCTGCCCTCAGGTACCATGAATGTCTGTAGTGGGATTTGCAACACCAAATGTTGGGTTCTATGAACATAATTTTGCCTGGATTAACTACCCTAAGAGGGAAAAGATTGCTGTATTTTCTAAACTTAGTGGGTATTGGGTATGGAACATATAGTATTATGTGTACCAACTTTTCGGATTTTTAAGATAATGGGACACATGAGAAACTGATTTTTAATTCTGAGATCCAGTAACCACACATTCCTAAGAAAGATAATAACGTAGACGGCAGCTGCTGAAAAAACTCACCTATACTCAGGTTCAGAATAAGACACCTCTCTCTGTGCCTGAGAAGAATAAAAGCTTTTGAAATAATGATAGTAATGATTATAGGACTTTAACTTGAGAACTTTGGATTTTAGTTTCTTTGAATTTTCACGTACAAGAACAAGAAAATTTTATTTGTACTATAATGACTTTGGACATTAAACTCACAGCAGCAAGGTAATTTGACTTTGGATTGAATTGCTTTGGACTTTACATCCTGTGGAATTTAACTTGTTAGGAAATTTAATTTGGGGACATTAATGTCTCTCTAGGAAATTTACAGTGGAAGGTATTCAAATGTATGGCTCTTATATGTGTTGGCATTTTTTAATGGTGTGTCTTGATGTTTTTATGCAATCTCTTTGCAAAACCTTTGATGACCTATGTTGGATGTGGCCAGACAGAACTTGAAATGAGAAATTTAGATATTATATGGGCTTAGAGTTAATTTAATTGGTGACCATTTTTAGAATGTTCCAGGGGCAAATTCAGGGCCCTTTACTAGTGTTATCAGGAGGATCCACAAAACAATCATGGCTAGTATTGGGGAAGAGGGCTCATGAGGCTGGTACAGAACTGTCTTGATAGATTTCTGATCCCTTGTCAGAAGGGAATAACTATTGTTCTGGTTGACTATAGGCCAAATGAGTTAATAGAACAAATAGCTATGGAATTTTAGGGATAAATACTTCTCAGCCTGTCATGTCTCCATGTGGAGGTGCTTCCCTAGAGTAAATCTTCTGACCTTTTGCCCTATGGAGTAGGAGGGAAGTTCCTGATAAGTGATTGACCATTACTGATGTAAGCTCCTTGATTGGGGCAGAGCTAATCTGTTATTGGAGGTTCTGTTTTCTTTTTTTCTCTTTCTACCATAGAGCAGGCTTTTGTGGTCTGTGCACTTAAACTTTCCTGTTTTAGACTTGCAGAGGTGTTGGCAAGCCCTTTCTGTTCTTAGGCCTAAGCCACATTCTACAAATATTTGTGTCAATAATAAAAGTGATATTTTGATTTGCATTCTGTTTACCTCTCAGTGGGCTTAGAATGTGTGCAAGAAAGAGAGGGGTGTGTTATGTATTTGACACATTGAGATGCCAGCTCTAGACTTTGACTTTGCTGAGCCCTGATCTTCTGGCTTGATTTCCCAACTTGATCTGTGGCCTACAACTTGATCTTTTTTTTCCTATAGTCTATCATCTGCCAATTAGTGTCAATAATATAGACATGATTGTACTCTTCGTCTGAAATGATATTCGCTAAAAATTACTTAGGAAATATTAACAGTAAGGTGGAACAATATATTGGAGTTGTATAAATAGATGAAATAAACTGATAGGATGGATTTGGAACATTTCAGGTATTAGCCATTGTGTAGAGAAAGCATTCTATTTGGGTTGAATTTCTCACTTTTTATCCCAGGTTTGGTATCATATAGATGGAGTAAAAGAACATTGGATTAAATGCCAACAACCTCATGGTTGTAAAATTCTCTCATATCTCTAATCTAAACCCACCCTGAGAACCTGCCCACATGCTGAGGTTATTGCTTTTTAGTTTGTTTCTGATCAACTTTTATTACTTTAAGAAATGTCTGCCTCCAAACTTTATAGATAGCACATTC
Organism: Spilogale gracilis; assembly: GCA_004023965.1. NCBI lineage: Eukaryota > Metazoa > Chordata > Mammalia > Carnivora > Mephitidae > Spilogale > Spilogale gracilis. The sequence goes on along the minus strand of PITA01002125.1, from coordinate 19,546 downwards.
CACATAAAACATATGTGGGTATAGTTCTTAATGTCCTTTTGTAACTTCTGGTTTCCTTTCAACCTAGAAAGTAAGTCATTTCTTTTCATATTGAAGAAAAATCACACCATTAGGTTTTCACTTTCAAGAGAATTTTATGGTTGCTAAAACATACTTCTAATTCTCCCTCATTCACAACATCCTCTTTAGGGGATACTGCAGTGTAAGATTTTTATCTTTCTTTGAGTATATTTTTTAAGCATCGTGTTTTACAATTATGTGTTTTCATGTCCTCAAATTTGTAATTTGTTGGAATTAAGTGAAAGTCATGGAATGATTTTATATTAATATGTAAATAAAAACACATGCATTTATTTGATCCAGGTCACATTAACAAAATAAATTTAAGTAAAAACTAGTGACCAAATTATAAATGGACATTTTTTGGTCTTTTTTTTTTTCTATTGCTGTTATAGATACCAAGGGCCCAGCTACAGAAATACTTAATTTCTGACTTTTCTTCAAATATTCAACGGTGTGGAAGTAGTTTTTAAAGGAATGATGTTTCATTAGTTAGCTAACCATAGGCCTTTTTATTTGTTCTTAAGAGAGTGGCAAATACGTTTTACATCTTTTAATGTTATCTATGAAGAATTTACCTTGAAAGAGGGAAAAAATATTTCAAAGGCAAATATAACACAAGAACTGGTAAATCTAGTTCTTTACTCAAGGGAAACTAAAAGCTTGACAGATCCTTTGTCAGCTACTAGCTACATTTTCAACTGATAATAAGAAAATACAGATGAAAGAACTATGATTTCATGCAAGTCATGAACAAAGTTACCATTTATTTGAGAAACATAATGTCTTTTGTTCAATGCATGAGCCTTATTACTGTATATTTGTCTTTGTAAACATAGTGTCAGTGTATCTAAGAGCAAGAAATGATTTTGTTTCTACAGTCTCAAATGAACATCATCCTCTTGATTTTCTTCATTTTAATGGGTTTTGAAATAATCATTGGGAAGTGGATCACAGCTGTAACTGCCAAGAAGCAATTTGGTCAAAGAAGCTGTGTAGCTTTCATCTGTAATCAGAGCTGGCAGTCTCATGTTTGCTGGGTGAGTACTAATAAAAACCACGAAAAGAGTTCAAACATCCATCGAATGCATGAGTTCATTTGGAGAGCTATTCAAGACCAACCTCTCAGGTGGAAGGTTAATGTTGAACATTATACATACACAACAGCACACCCGTACACTGTCTTTATTTTCTCTCCTTGAAACAGTGACAGTATTGCATCACTTTTTTTCTCATTATTTTTGGAAATATTGAAAACTGAAACACGTTAGAGTGTCTGTTGCACTCCCAGTTTGAACAAATCAGTATGAAAATGCCCATCTCAGTGTGGGAAGAGATGAGGGCTTTTGTTTTTAGTAACCTTTCATTTAAATATAACGTATTGACAGAAATGGATAGGAATAATAACATTTAGTTAGATGGCTGCTGAGACCAGAGTGATAAGCTTCTGAAAACAAACAATCCTTTCAAATGGAATTTAAAAAAAATCAATGCTTTAAGATGTTTAATTCAGTGTTGGAGTAAGTAATGGTGGCAAGTATAATAAGGATGGCGAGATGACTAGTTGATGTTTTTGGGTCAAATAAATCTGAGTTCAAATTCAGACTCATCCACTTACTATGAGCTATATAACCTTTGAGTAAGCTAATTAATATTCTAACATTTCTTCTTTATATAAAATGGGACTGGATTAAGTTTGTATTTTTTTTCATTGTAGGCAAGGATTGAGAGTGTATAAAAGTGTTTCAGCACTGTGCTTGGCACAGCAAAAATCCATTTTGGCTAAAAATTATATATTAACAATAGTAACAAAAATGCTGGCAATAGTAAGGAGCATAAAGAGTTGAAAGGAGTACTCTGGTTTTAGGGGGCAGTAAGATTTATGCCATTTCAAGATACTAAAATAAGATGCACATTAGCAATTCAGGGAAATGAAATCCAGTGTGGTGAATTTGGGATTTTGGAACCTGAAATTTCAGCCTGAATCACCATCCCTGGGGGTAGTGCATTCTCTGGCAGAAAACCTGGTGACCTGTGTCTGACAAATTGGAATAGTGGCAAGGATGGGATGGGGAGGAGGTACAAGGACTTAAGTCATCAACTGAGAAGGGGAGAGGTATTTATTTATTATTATTATTATTATTTTTAAGATTTTATTTATTTATTTGACAGAGAGAAACACAGCCAGCGAGGGAACACAAGCAGAGGGAGTGAGAGAGGGAGAAGCAGGCTTCCTGCTGAGCAGGGAGCCCGATGTGGGGCTTGATCCTGGGTCTCCAGGATCATGACCTGAGCCGAAGGCAGTTGCTTAACCAACTGAGCCACCCAAGTGCTCCATTTTTTTTTTCATTTATATTATTATCATTCATTTTTTAGCTTTAAACTTTACAAGGTGATGATTCAAAGAAAAAAATGACCAAAAAAATAAATAAATAAAAGGGAAATAAGTGACAGGCTAAAATAGAGGAATGAAAATATATTTAAGTGTTAGGTTATGTGTCTTAGTGTTTTCAATGTAAATACATGATATTTAAAGAACATTTGGAGTATAGTGGTTAATTGCTTCAGCATTCTTACAGGCTTGTGGTAGAGCTCAGGAATATAGATTTTTAATAAGCACCACGATTATTTTACCTCATATGTCCGTGGGCCACACTCTGAGAAACACTGTCATAGACTTTACTACCTAAAGCATGGTCAGTCCATGGACCAGCAGCCTCAGCCTCCCATGGCAGCTTGTGAGAAACACAGAATCTCAGGCTCCATCTCAGACATACTGAACCAGAATCTGCATTTTAAAAATACCTCCATGGTTTGCACACACACAGTAACATTCGGGAAGCTCTGATCTGGATGCTTCTCACTTCCTCGGGGACACTGTGCTGACGTAGGGGTCACAGATCCTCAGCTGCAGAGTGTCTAGTGGCAGCAGGGACAGTGAACAGTTTATTTCCTTTCCTAAAGATGGAAGGTTTGATCAATGACCTGATCCCATCTAGCTCGGGGATTCTTAGATTTTAAAAATTCTTCTAATATCAATTTCACCTAATATTAGTCCTTTTATTTTTCCTTCATCTTATTTTCCCAAGCACCTTTCATTTCTCTGGTTTCCTTGTCAGCTGATATCTAGCTCCTTTTCAGAATAAAGCCTCCAACAATTGACTTGATACCTTTCTTTGCAGATAGTGAAAATTAATTCCTTCATATTCACTCCATTCCTCCTGTAATTTAGAGCTCATTTCTTTTTTTCTTTTCTCTCCTTTCTCCAAATGTTCTCTGCCTGGCTTGCTATTTTATTCTTATTTTCAAAACCAAAAATGTTCATGAATATTTTAAAAAACACCCAACGAATAACCTCAAATAATGGCTAAAACAAACATTTAACAGATTTTTCATGAATAAGATATAAGCCTAACAGAAAATTTATGCACTTACTAATGAGTGATCACCAGTGAGCCCAATCACTGCTGTGTGCAGAGAGAGGCTGGGTAGACAACCAACAAGAAGACAGCAGTCGAGTAGAGATTTCCAGTATATAAACTATAAAGTTCTTTTGTTATATGAAAGTAGAATTATAAGTCCTGGAGAACTATGTTCTAGGAAAATCTATCAATTATTCCACCAAAATAATGTTTTCTTTTATTTTTCTCTCTTATTTCCTTCTGTTTTCTTTTTTCCCCCTTTCCTTTTTCTTTTTCTCCTTTCTGTTTCTCTCTTTATTTGTCTTCCTTTTTTTTTGTTCCTTGTCTTTCTCACACTCAGTTTTTCCCTTACAAAGTAGTAGCCACAGAGGATATGGCACAGATGCAGTATTAAGCAACTAATGAATACTGCATCTTGTTTTTTAGGTACGTAATAATGATACTTTGATCACCCAGCACTCATAAAATCTGAATTGGGTGAAGTCAATCCTGTGGCCATCCTCAATAGGATGAATTTTTTGTTTTGCACTTTTAAGCTCTGCATATGATACTTCTGAGGATTCAGAGAAGGTTCTAAGGAGCAATCCCTAGTTCTGAATCGCAGCTGGTTTATCACACACAAGATTAATATATTATCTATACTCTTTCTGTTCTTGCAGTCATTTAAAAAAACTTTTCTCAAAACAATTTAAAGAGGTTAAAATATTTAACTTAAAGTGACACATGTATTATTTATTTTATTGTTCTCACAGGACATCCTTTTCATTTAAAGAATGCACTGTGATATCCATAAAGGAGTTTAGAATAATTGAGAACATGAAGAATAAAGAAAAGAGAGAGAGGATAAGTATCTTCATATAGAAAGATAGCAATATAGAAATTAACAGTAGTGGTTTCATAGAAACAGATGCAGCTAAATTCTTGTTTTATGAAGCCACTGGAATGGCAAATAGAATTCCCAGCTCTTGAGAGGGGAGGTAGGGGACAGATGCAAATCTGGCATACTGGGAAACTCACCAAGTTTCGCCAATTCTAAGTCCCACATTTCCCTCATTTTATCATCTCTAAATTGGGAAAGCTCTGACAACGGATGGTCTGTTATTGTTTAAGTGGGAGCACTTACCTCCGACCCCCTTTCCTAGTGGTACATAAAATAATGGTGTGGTTTACACACAATGACTACTGAGATACAGTGAAGTACAGATATAGTGGTGATTTCAGTGATACCTAGATACATTCTAGCCCCTGTCCAAAATATTTGAGGATTGCAGCTGCTTAGGTTGCTGATGCCCAAAATTTCAATATTAGAACCTAATTTACTTTGTTGCCTTTAAGCAGAGTTGGGCACATATCGGTTGTATCATTCACCTATTTCTTCGTTTGAATGGGTTTAACAGAACTTCCGATTGTTGTGTTCTTTGCAGTTAGGTTTGCTAGCATCACCTGTTGATATGTGCTAGTACATGATCATGACTTCTGTCCACCCTGTTTCTGATCATTAATACTAATTTTTTAGGAACAGAACTATACTTAGCTTTAAGGTGCAAGACCCATCTTAGTTAAAAACAAAGCCACCTGAAGAATGAACAATGCTATAACTAACAAATCTTTGCACTTATCAAAATCAAAGGATTCCACACCTGTTTCCTTGGTCACAGACTTAAAATTTGTTCTTATCACCAGATTCTTGAGTGCTTATCTCAGGTTAAGCCTGTACCTGAGATGCTGTCCACCACATCTGAAACTGCAGTGACTTTTGCTTGTCCTATACATCTTAAAGAGTGAGGTTGAATGTTGGTGATCTGAATTGTTGCTTTTTTAAATCGTCAGTCTCTGTGCCCCTACACTGGAAATTTTTATGTTGGAAGAACTCTCTTTTATATCTTTTCAAGCAACCAGGAATTTTGATGTGGTTTAAAATAGAATGTAGAGAATATATATACCTTGGAGAGAAATTGCTGCATCATGGCTTTGCCTGCATTTCCTCTTCCGTAGATATTGCCAAGTTGTTTTACACTCTGGTTTTACCAGCAGTATATGAGAAATTCATTTGTTCCATATCTTCTCAGTCTTTGGAATTGCCAATCCATTTCATTTTGGCTATTCTTGTGGGTTGTAGTGGTATCTCATTGTGGTTTTAATTTGCATTTGATTGATGACTAATGTACCAGTGTAAATGGTAGTTTGAATGGAAACCCCCCATTAACATCTTTTGTACTTTTCTTATTTTTCTCCTTAGTTGCTTGTTTTTCTAATTGGCTTATAGAAACAATAGAATTTTTTTTGTTATATCTGTTGTAAATATTTCCTCCCATATTAGGGCTTTTTAAAAATTCTCCCAATTGTGCCTTTTGATGTAGCCCAATTTGTTAGTCTCCCTCTTTTTGTTTAGTGCTTTGGGGCTTCTGTTTAAGACTCCTCCTATATTGACATCATGAAAGTATTCTCTGACGTTATCTTCTGGAAGCTTTATAATTTTATAGCTTATATTTAGATCTACATTGCACCTTGCTGTGGATCCTAACATATGTCACCTAGATCTCCCTTTTCCCCTATCCATTCTCCCTTTAGGGCCTTCTTCTAGGAGGATGCTGAGGCCTTTTTTGGGTATTACCCTGAACCCCCTCTTAGAAAGGCACCTTACCCAAAGTCCTCTCCCTTCCATAGGGGCAACCTGCATTCAGTGTCTGCTAAATGGATGATATAAAGGTTTGACCCCTTTGCCTAAATTGTGGGTAATTTTGAAGGGTCGACTCAGCTCAGAGCAACTCATGTGGTTGGTAGCAGCTTTTGCCACAGCTGCATTGCAGTTCAGTCTTTACTTGGACTAATCCTCTTCTTTACCTCCACATCAGTATTGATCTTGAGGACATGCCCTGATAACCTGCTGCACATAAATCTTCATATCCTGGGGAATCTAGCCTAAGGTGAAACTTGAAATGATGTTTATGAAAGGTGTCAAGTATAGTTGTTTGGTTTTCTCTATGGATGGCCAGTTGACCTAGTGCCACTTACTGAAAAGTGGTTCTTTTCCCTTACCCTGCAAAAAATCATAAATATCATGGCCATCTTTGTCCGGGTTGGTGTCTGAGCTCTAAATTCTGTTCCATTGGTATATGTCTGTTCTTGAGTCAACAAATATTCTTGGGTCTAAAATTTTGCTCTAAAATTTTGATGTGTTGATATTCTCATAGACTTGTTCATTTCTAATATCAGCAATTCTTAGCTTCTTCAATTGTGACACAAGTGTTAGAATCATCTGATCAAAATCCAAAAAAATCAATTGTGATTTTATTTGGGTTGGATTAAGTCTATATATTATACTATATATTAAGTCTGTATATTGCAATTTAAGAGAAATAACATATTTCAATTTCAGGTCTTTGACCTATATACATTGCTTTGTTCTTCTTCAGTGTCTGTCAGTAAGGTTTTATCATTATCTGCATAGAGTTATTGCAAGTATTTCAGTAGCTTTATTCTTAAGTATTTTGTATTTGATGCTATTACAGATGTCATATATTTAAAAATAAATTTTATTTTTCATTTATTGCTGGTACGCAGAAGTACAATTGATTTTCTGTGTCCTGACCTGACATAACTGCCATGTTCCTCACTTACTGACTTTAGTAATTTATTTGTAGATTTTTAAATATATGCATTCGTTTCACCATTTTTCTAATCATTATCTTTCCTTGTCCCGTTTAAGACCTCTATTAGTTAATAGAATTCATATTAGTCATCATCCTTAATCTTGTAAGAAAAGTTTTCAGGTTTTCACCAATAAATGTGATGTCTTTTGGAAGTTTATTTTCATAGATATGTGTTGCTTAGTTTTTGTTTGCCCATCTATATTCTCCGTCATCTCCACTTTCCTTCCTTGGTGCTTGGAAGCTGATTTGTGTGGACAGTGTCAATCAAGCTCCTTTGGCTCCTGCAGTCCCACTGGATTTAGCCAATAGCTGGTTGGAGTATTTATTCCTGAGGCTTCCTCCTGCTGGGAACAAATCCTTACCTCCTTGTTTCCAAGTGCACACAGATGGGTGTGCCATGTGTAGTTGATAAAGGTGAAGAGGTCCATTGAAGATGACTTGGTAAGAATGTGACAGAAACAGCTTCCAAAAGGTGTTGATTTTTTTCCCCTTTTGTCTTTTAATTGCACACCTTAAAGTCATAAAATGAGGCAACATTTCTTCTCTGATTGCTGCAAAAGCAAATGATAAATCTTCTGGAATATTTGTACCTTCTAATAGGATAACTTGAAAAATTGTACTTTCTTGCAGGTTAATAGATACAAAGATGTATTCTGTTTTTTTTTTCCCATAGCATTTCATTTTAATATCTGTTATGGCACTGTCATATATATTATAGTTTTTGCATTCTATTTTTATGTACTACTTGTATCCATAGTTTCCTGAGGGCAGGTCTGATGTCTTATTTTTCTTTGCATAAGTAGATATTCAATAATTACATTTTCTTCTTTTCTTTGAAGTACTTTCAATTGCAGAAATAAAATTATGATGATGATAGAAGTAACATTCGCTTTGCAATTCTATTATGCTTGCAAATTAAATATTTTATTTTTCCATAGTCCCTTCAAGTCTATATTCATACGTATAAAGTTACTATTATAACATACGTACAGTAATATATTCTAGTTTTTCACTAATCATTATAGCATAAGCATTTTCTGTCACATTCAGTAGATATGCTGGTTTTTACTTAACCATTTCTTGAATGTTGAATATTTAGATATTTCCTATATTTGTTTTATAAATTACACTGCAATAAATGAAAATTTTCAGGATGATAGTTTTGTCTTTTCTTAGTATTACTTCGTGAAAATTAATTCCAGGATATGTGATTTACATACTATATATATATGGATATTATTAGAGTTTTTTAAATATTCAATAATTATTTCCTTAAATGAATATTATCTGGTAAAACAACTCTCCTATAATAATTACCCAGCAATATTTTTTTGCAAGATGAATGAGCTAAGTTCCCTATTGGTCTGAATTACTAAAGTTTTACATACAGTCAGCCTCTAAGGTTATTTGACTTCTCTACTAGTCGAGGCTGCCCATGTGTGAAATATAACTACAAGAAAAATTTATTTTAATTAATTAATTAAATTTTTGGGAAGAAAGATTTAAATCTTCATTATAAGTTAATACAGAAACATCATAGGAAGACATAAAATAGAGCCACAGGACTGGAAAAAAAAAGTTTTAAACAGCACTTGAGAAATGAGAAAAGCAGTTTGTTCGGAATTGCTTCCTTAAGCAAATCCTAGGGTTGTTTTTCTTTCTTTTTGGTTTCTGCAAAGTATATACCCCCCAGGGGAGAACTTTCTTGATCCTAGGTGCTGTTTAAGAAGCAGTCATACTTTCATGAAAATCAGTTCTAAGGTAGCATCTCTCAAAAGACTCTGAGAAGCAGAGCAGTGCATTAGTTCATTGTCAAAAGAGAAGGCAGAGTTGAAACCCAGGTGCCCGAGAAGAATATTTCTTACCACACGAGCAGTAGCTGTGTTTCTGTCCGCTGGCATGTGTGGTGGGTCCATCTGTGCCACTGTCTTCTATAACCTCATGCAGTTACTTACTAAAGAGTAGCTGTGAAAAGAAGTGTGATAACCAGCACGATGGTGAAGTCCTCGAGGTGTGTCTTCTTGGCTTCAGTGTTCTTTATTCTTTAGGATTATAGAAGTAACACTCAGCACAATTTGGCCATCATCAGCATCATTGTTGTTACCACCACCATCACTATTGCAGTTTTTTGTGGAGATAAGAGAAAATGCTGTGTGTTCTATTGTCACTATACTTGTACGCTGACTTGGAAAATGACGCTGGTTATTATGGCAGGTAGCCTTCTCAGGGAGGAGCTAAGGCGTGTGGCGGAGAATTCTGCGGAGTGGAGAAGCTAGTAACTTTGATCCATGCATGATTTGACCATCCCATTGCCTGTAGGAGTATCAATCAACACTCTTCTGACAAGGGTTGTGAAACCGGTAAGGAGCCGGTTTGGGGCCAAGTATGTCTGTCTCCTGATGTAACTGAGGTTCAGACATCTGTACACAGTGAACTTGTCTCTTTTGTATTAATTTCCTTGTTCGTTTCTCCTTTGGTTTCTGTGTATTTTTTAGCAAAGGGCTCTTAGGTAATACCAACTTGTTATAATTGAGGTGAGGGGAAAGAAAAGGAGGGGCTTTTGTCCACATTTAGGATAGAACCAAAGGTAAATAACAGCTTACTCTGAAGAGGAGGTCTGGCCTCAGTGTGAGAACAGGAATCAACATCAGAAAATTCTAAAGGAGAAGAAAAAGTAACTTGGAAGAAAGACAGGCAACATGTCTTTTTTTTTTCTTCAAGATTTTCTTTATTTATTTGACAGAGAAATATAGCTAGTGAGGGAACACAAGCAGGAAGAGTGAGAGAGGGAGAAGCAGGCTTTCCACTGAGCAGGGAGCCCAATGCGGGGCTCAAACCCAGGACCCTGGGATCATGACCAGAGCCAAAGGCAGATGCTTAACTACTGAGTCACCCAGGTGCCCCAGAGGGCATGTCTGATATAGTATTCCCTTTATGTCCAGGAATAGTTAAAAGCAGTTATGTTTGAGGAGAGAAACTGGAAAGCAGGATACAGGTGGTACAAAAGACTAACTTTAATGTACTCCTTTATTACTTGATTTTTAAAGTATTGTATACATATTATTCAAAAGAAAAGTCAAACCTCTACTTAATACTAAGTTTGAATCCAGTGAAACCAGAGATATGAAGTCTTGTATTATTAGTAATTATGCCTGTGAGCTTCTGAGATGGATTCAGTAGGTGGGCTCACTCCTACCTCTATCTTTCAGTTATTCGAAGTTCAGATAATGCTTAGAAATAAAATAATCTTAGTTCTTAAGATTTTGTTTGCTAAATGTAGTGATGAGCAGCATAACATAAACAAATTGCAGCCCTCTGATTGTGAGTCAAATAACCTGTGTTCTGATAGTCACCAGGAAGTTGAAATGACAGTGGCCTCAGTCATTATAGTGAATGGTTGTGTATTTTCGTCTTGGGCTCCATTCTCTTAGACAAAGTCTCAAGTATATCCCAGAGATAGACTTCTTCTAGTCAGGCTGTAGAGCTGGAAAGTATTGTAGACTTGACTGTGAGTCTGAGGGACAAGGGGCATGGGGAAGATGGAGCATGTCTAGGAGGAACTGGTGTCTTGATTAATTTAAAGGGTGCTCAGAAAAGCTTTCAGGGAAGAAGAAAGATGACATTGGAAGATATCCTTGTTTTCTCTGGCCTGGTCCTGGTGGTGGTTGAAGAATTGAATTATGTGCATCTCTTTTGTTGACATTGATTTGGTAACTATTATTGGAGAATTTGCTGAGCTTTCCTATAGTTTTTTTTTTATTTGTAGTTATAATTATTAAAACAACTACTTTTTTTTAAAACTCCTTAATACGTCTCCCATTTACTATATTTTCCCATTTCAGGGATCATATACTGGCGCTCATTTCATCCTTCGAATAAAAATGGCTTGGCTCAGTAGCTGGGCTGAAGCCAGTGAGGTGCCCAAAGACCAGTTGCAGTGACGACAAATGATGTAGTGACAGGGACACTGGCTCTGCAACCAGAATTTGCTATTGGATTAATTCCTCTTCTTCCCTTGACATGCATTTTTCATTTGAAATGGAAATAATGCTGCCCTACTTACCTCCCAAGATTGTTGTGAAGGTCATATGAAATGGTATAGGTCAGAGTACTTCTAAATTTCCAGTTCTAAGGTATGTTAGAAGTTATTATCTTATCTAACTGGAAGGATAAGGAGTAGGAGAAAGTTTAGACAATTTATAGGTTAGAAATAAATTCTTTGCATCTTTTCCATTGCTTTGGTCATGTTTCATTTTCCACTATATTCCATATATCATCAGTCGAAAGGACCATTTCCTGAGGAGGTGGGAGGCCAACTTCAACATCTATGCCTTGTGATTTGGTAGGAGCCCTGGGAAATTACCTGTATCACAGGGAAGTCTTTCCATGGTACCTCTGAATCACTCTCATCTGTGCTACCTCTATCCAGGCTCTTAGACAGATATGGACAGAGTGTGATATGGACAGAGTGTGATATGGACAGAGTGTGATAAAAATTGTGTTTCTGGGAATTACTATACACAGATGTCCTCATGTATAATTGTACCTAATTAGTAATTTGAAGTCAATAACACAGAGATATTTTGGAGCATTCAACCATTTTTTTTTTTTTTTTTGCAGTCAGCCATTCTTGGAAAGAAATTATAGGTGCCTAAGAAGGAATCTTGGCCCCTTTCATGGTATTACCTATTTCATGAGCTCTGTAGTTTCAACTAGTGATTACCTTTAATAGTGTGAGAATAAAATCAAAGAATGTATTGATATTTTTTCACAAACTTTGACATGTGGAGTAGTTTTTAAGGGTTAGCAAGTATTAGTTAACCATATATTGTGTGCTGGGGCGTTACTTAGCACCACACAGAGAGAGATATCTAAGAACCATTATGTTCACTCAAGGAGCTCATTGTCTAATTTTACCTTTGGCCAATTATAATAAAAAATAGGAGACCAGGACCATATAAGGAGCACTCTTTGAAGTGTGGGTCTGCTGACATGTATAGGACTTCTTAAGAAAAAATCTTTAAGATGCACATCTTCTGAAGGGACCCTAGAAAGGGGCTCTTGTTTATGACTACATCTTTACTGGATATTAAGTCTTCTTATAATGTTAAAAATAATTTCACTTGGTATTGCTTATTTCCTTAAGTATATATATTCCTGTATATCCAGACCATTTTATTGAGCTTTATAAATCTCTGTCAAATCATGGACTGAAGTCACTTTAGCATTTTGTATTCTGAGCTACCATTTTCCATTTTAGAAATCATAAAAGCCTTTGATTCTTTTAAGACCAGAAAGTATCTTCCTTAAGCAACAAAGAGCTCTTTCCAAATATCAAAGTGACTATACAGGACATACCTTTAACATTGTTTAGAAGGGGTTTGGGGGCCATCTGTGTATCTTAGGGCTTGTAGTCTGTCAGTTGATGGTACCTCTGATCCTGCCTTTACATACATGTTTTAATTCTCTCAGAGGCACTCTGCAGCTAGCTCAGCCATGATACTCCTGGCACAGGCTGATGTCTTTGAACTGTAGAGATCTGAAAGCAAGAAAGTTTGTGTGATGCTCAACCAAGAGTTCTGGAATTCTCTTCTGCAGTCAACCAAAAATTTTTGAAACTTTTTACAAGAAATAACCAGCCTCTTAAAATATTGGGGAACATCACTGCTTTTCACTTGATGCTTTGCACTTTACAATGTATCTTTTAATGAAATAGGTTAAGATGTGAGTTCTTAGATACTTGATGTATTATTCAGAACAAATTCTCTTGAAGGTGCATCAAGATCTTACCATCGGAGCTGCTTTTTCATGTTTCCTTTGTTTTAATTCACTCAGTGTTTGGGTCTTAGAATCTAGAATTCATGGATGTGCTTTTCTTGTTGGGGAAAAAAATGCCTTTTGAAATATCATTCAAAAAAGCAGAAGCCTTGCTCCTTTTCCTTTGTAGCCTTCACTTAAAGAACGTAGTTAATTGAGACTTCTTGGAACTGTCATGTGATCTGAAAACTGTGTCTGAACCTCTTCAGAACTCCCTATATAGTCTGCGTCATTTAACCATTGCCACAAACCAGGGCAAACAGACTCTCAAGATCCCACATTATTATTCATAGAATAGTGGCATTCATATCCTCAGAAGGGTTAAAGTATTCCATGGGACTTTTCATGCCTGGAAAATATTTCCTAATTTTTTTTTTAAAGATTTTATTTATTTGACAGAGATAAACACAGCCAGAGAGGGAACACAAGCAGGGGGAGTGAGAGAGGGAGAAGCAGGCCTCCTGCCGAGCAGGGAGCCCGATGTGGGACTCGATCCCGGTCTCCGGGATCATGACCTGAGCCGAAGGCAGTCACTCAACCAACTGAGCCACCCAGGCGCCCCATATATTTCCTAATCTTTAAAAATTATACTCAGTAACAATCTGGTATTTGGAAACCTTTTTAATTCCGTGTTTTGCACATTTGACTAATACCTTTGTCTGGTCAGGTTGCTATAACAAAATACCACAGACTGGGTGGTTTAAACAACAGAAATTTATATCTCACTGTTCTGGAGGCAGGAAGTCCACGATCAAGGTGCTGGCAGATTCAGTGTCTGGTGAGAGCTCTCTTCCTGGCACAGATGGCCGCTTTCTTGCTTTGTCCTTACATGGCCTTTTCTCAGTGTGTGCTCATGGGGAGACAGAGTGAGGTCTCTTGTTGCTTCCTCTTTTTATAAGGACAGTAATCACATCATGAGGGTCCCACCTTAATCACCTCCCAAAGGCCCACCTTCAAATATTATCACTCTGGGGGTTAGGGCTTCAATGTATAAATTTGCAGGGATATGGGGAGAAACATAAACATTTAATCCATAGCAACTAGCGACTAAAATGAAACAAAACGAAATGAAGTGGAGTCATCATGTGCAAAAGTTCCTGAAAAAGTTGAATTGGATGTAGCGGAAGAATGAAGAATATGCCTCATGAATATCAGCACTGAAGTGTTATGAAGTCAGACTCAAGCAACCTTCAAAATGTGTTTTGTTATGCCCCAGCATGGAAGCAATGCTTTTGACCTTGGTTCTTACCTTGCAAAATGATGTCTCTAGAACAGTATGATAAGCAAGAAAAAAAACCCCTCCATGTTGGCTTCTTGCCTGAGAACACAACCTTAGAGTCATGTTGGCAAATCAAAGCAGTCAGCATGACGTCAGAACCCATGCTTCAGTCTGCAAGAGGTGATTGTGAATAGGGAACAGTCACCAGGATCATTACACTAAGTGAAACCCATGCAATCTGACTTCCTGTGTGATAAAGAAAAACTGGTGGAAGCTGGATGTTTTCCCTTTAACAATGTGCCTGCCACCCACTCGGCTCTCTGCTTCCTTACAATAACATGTATCTGAGATGAAAAGTATAGATTGACTCTTTGCACCTCATTAAGCTCATCCTTCTGTCCTCCAAGCAGGGGTTTATAAAAACTGGTAACTGCATGAAATTTTACCACAGTCCACTGAAGAAGTAATTTCAGTTTTTCAAAAAATACTCATAGCAGTACTGTATGAAAAATTTTATAGCCAAGTTTTGGCTTTCTTCACAAGGTTTCAGGGGCATAATCTGGAAGTAGCAGAGTTCAATCATTTCCACATTTAGTGTGTGTGTGAGGTGGGAAGATTAGGGTGTCCTGAAACCTGAGGGTCATGGAAGCAGCATGATTTGCCTTCTAATATATATATATATATATGTATATGTATATATATATATATTTCATATATATATGAAATAGTAGAATTTAAATTAAGGATAGCGTGGAAAAAATTCTGTCCTTGGTTTTGCCTCTTCCTGTTTTGTGAACTTGAATAAGTCATTGGTTCTTCTGATCTGAAATTCCGTTTCCTCATCTATAAAAAGCAGGCTTGGATTAGATAAGATCTTAGCTTCCTTCCAACTCCAAACTCTAGCATGCTGAGACTTTACCATTAAAGTCATAGCTTCATGGAACAAGCATAACTTGGGAATCAGACAAACTTGGATTTTTATCCCAGCTCTGTTTCAATTTGCTGTGTGAAACTGGGGAACTCCACCCTTCTGATGGCCCATGTCTTCACTTTAAGATTGGGATTCCAGCACTCCCTCAGCATGGCTGGGAGATCTGAAAGTTATGTAGTTAGGTAGTATGGTGCTCAATATTGATGGTTATGATTATTGGTATTCTGAGAAGATTACTCTTATTTCAGTTTAGCAGTGAGGCTCAGGTAGAACTGAGCTTGGAGCATATGGTTGAATAAGGAGGTGATTGTTGGAAGGGAAAGATATCCTGGTAAGTGGTTTGTCATGCTGTTAATATTTGTAAAGCATTTGGATTGAAGACCTTACGGGTTTTATTTATTTTTGTTCTTTTTGATGTTTAAGAAGTTGTTTCAAGTAAGGTCCCCTGTCTGTCTGCTGTCCCATTCCCCAGCTGTCACAAAAATACCTCAAGAATTCCATAAGAACAATCAGTCCCTTCTGTCACAGAAACACTATTTATTTTACCTCTTTAGGTAGCTCCATTTCTATGACACCTAAGCTTCATTCAAGTTTTGGACACCTTATTGTGAGTTCATGCCACTATTAATAAATAATAGTTAAGGGGCGCCTGGGTGGCTCAGTTGGTTAAGCAACTGCCTTTGGCTCAGGTCATGATCGCAGAGACCGGGATCGAGCCTCACATCGGACTTCCTGCTCGGCGGGAAGCCTGCTTCTCCCTCTCTCACTCCCCCTGCTTGTGCTCCCTCTCTGGCTGTGTTTCTCTCTGTCAAATAAATAAATAAAATCATAAAAAAAAGATTTTATTTAAAAAATAATATAATAGTTAATAAATAATAGTTTTCATTGTTGGGCTCTGATTATGTTGTATGATGTACATATACTCCTTCCATTTCCATTTTCACAAAAATCCTCCAGTACTTTTGTTACATGTTCCAGATGAAACAACCAGGGCTTGAAAAGATTGAGTGGCTTACTAAATACTAGTTAGCCTTGAAGTTAGGGGAAATTCATGACTGTTTCTGAAATTTCGGTGGTTTCTACTAAGATTTACTACATCAAATCAAAAAAATCATTCAGTGTTTTCTGGGATTTTTGTTTGTTTGTTTACGTCATAAATTAAAATGAATTAGAGAGCGTGATATTCCATATTTGGAGAAGTTTTTAGCTCTTTCTGAGAGAGCTAAAAGCAGTCTGAATGGGTTGTTTCCAAAATAGCTTCAACATTGCTGACTGGAAGGCTTTGCCAAATCAACTCCATTGTAGAGATGAAAGAACAATATTTGAAGTATGATACAGTCAATCAGTGGCTGAATAAGGGTTCCGGTTTTGGACTCTGAGTTTCCCATCTGCTTTTTAATCCCCAAGCTACCTGAGTTCTAAATTTTTATAGAATCTAAATCTGTACTGGTCTCAGAATAAAAATAAGAAAGGGAAAAAGGTACAGATTTAATAATGTTAGTAAGGATTAGGATTTTAAACTTTTTTTTAAAATCTCAAAGTACTTTTAGTTTTATATGTTCTTTGTCTCAAAATATGGGGATTTTTTTTGTGTTCAATTCATTACTATACATCAGATATTTTTAATGCTAGTCATATTCTTTATGGCCCTTCACAAATCCTTAAAATCCTGACTTGAACATTGAAGATATAATGTAGATGAAGTTTATGGGTATCATTTGAGCTATTCATCCACATTAAAAAGGCTGTAACAATGATTATGAATAATTGCATTCAAGGAAGAGAAAGATGACAGAGAGAACTGCCACTTCAACTAATAGAAGAGAGTGATCAATACCAACCCTGGTAAGTAGCAGTAACAATAACCAACAAAGCATCATAAAGTCCTAGTGAATTGTAAAATATGGACTACTTCTTTTTGAAATATTTCCAAAACTTTTATTAGATTGGACATGTGCTTTTCAAATAGGATTCTGCCCGTCTTTTTTTTTTTTTTTTTAAGATGTATTTCTTTATTTTTAGAGAGAGAGCGAGAGCAAGAGAGTGGCAGGAGGGAGAAAGGGGGCGAAGCAGACTCCCTGCTGAGCAAGGAGCCTGATTTTGGGGCTTGATCCCATTGCCCTGAGATCATTACCTAAGTTGAAATCAAGAGTCAAGATACTCAACTGACTGAGCCACCCTGCTGCCCCAGATTCTGCCCTTCTTATACTCTTTTCACTGGTGAAAGCCAGTGTTTATAAACTAGAGATTTAGAAAACATACATCAAGCACAGTGTATCGATCAGGTTCCTATAACAGTAATGCAACATAATGAACAAACCCTAAATCTCATTGACTAACAAAGCAATGATTTATTTCTTGTTCCTTGCTCTGCTCCTTAGCTGGTGTGGTTCTGTCCCAGGCCGTGGGCTGAATTCAGTTCCAAACATCTTTTGTGCTAAGGTCAATAGTTACTTCAGTTACCTTTTCTTCTCACAGAGGATGTCATAATTTCAAAGGATGCAGACAGGTGCTTGTGATGCTTATAGCTGGGAATTGACAGTTTCACTTCCACTCACATATCGGAGAAAACAAGTCACATTAAGGTATTTACTATGTCATCTCACAGTGAACCATGATAAAGATATGGAGGGACGAAAAATTGAACAATCCAGCACACATAATGACTAAGTGAAGCTTTCTGAAGACAAAAAGAAAGTAGAACCTGTAACTGTAAATCAGCACTGTTTCTACCCATGCTGGGACTTGACTGTTGTTTGCTTAGTTCTCTGGAAATCCTAAGAGAAAAAGGGATAGGAAAGGAGAAGTTCCACTCGATTGAGAGACTTGCGTTCGTTGCAGCAGAGATGATTTATTGAGATATGCTACCGAATCAGATTAGCCCCAGAATGTCGGAGTCTGTCTAAGAGCCTGTCATCACATGCTCATTAGCATATGTATTCCATGAATACCTCTTAAATTCATGGCTTGGAGCTAGGTGCTTTAGGAAAAAAAGGAAAAGATGGAAATTGGAGGACTGAATAAATCCATGTAGGAAAGGATGATGTTTTATAAAGCGGAAGTGAGGAGAGAATGGATGGGGTAAAGAGGGTTGATATTCAGGTACTAATGTTCCTGAGGAAGGAGGGAAGTTAGGGAATGCCTACACAGGGGAGGAAAAATATCTTTTTACTGTACCCTTCCTTCTACCTCCCAGATTAACAAGAGAAAAGAATACACATTTATTTAATAGAAGTTTTATGTTAGCTGGGGCCTTCATGAGGAAATGAAGGACTGAAAAAATGGTTAAACCTGAGTGTTTTTGTGCTCGGTATGAGGAAGAGTCGTGGAAAAACATGATAGGACAGAAAAGAAAATGAACTTAATGCAGTTCTGGGAGAAACTGTGAGTACTGTTCATTCAGATTGCTCTTGGTGTTCCCGGGTCTTCAGAGATAAGGATACTCCTTTCCTCTTGGGGTAGGGAGGGTACCTCTCACTTGAGGCTCTGTGACCTGTCAGAAAATCCTTCCTGCACTTGTCATCTCTCTAGTTCTTCCAGCTTGAAACATTCAGTATGCCAAGATGCCATATTTGGGGATAACTTGTCCTGAATGCTGTCACCTGTGATTAGAATTGGAAGATAGTGGTTCAGTCACTTAGCAATATTTACAAATATCTTTAGTGTTCCAACTCACGAAGTATATTATGTGTCAAGAATACAAAGAAGAAAGACACAGTCCTTGAGGGTAACCTCAAGTCTCTGAGAGGGGAAGTTATACAAGTGAATAGACAATTATTAAGCAGCCTTTTAAGGTCAGAGGTAATGGTAAACATAAAGTCCTTCAAGAGTACAGTAAAGGTATGTAGTGAAGATCTCAATAGTTAGTAGAGACTTCTAGGACCCAATGACATTATGGCAGGGTCCAGAAGGACTTTAGATCATGATATAGGCTTCAACACAAAAGTATAAGTGATGGAAGAGGAACAAAGTTTAGAAGCAGTAATAATGGGAGCCTACAGTATTCCAAATCTTTATTTATTTATATTTATTTATTTATTTATTTATTTATATTTATTTATTTATTTAATTCCCCCTGCTCAGTGGGGGAGCCTCCCGTGGTGGGGAGCCTCCCGTGGTGGGGAGCCCATTGTGGTGCCGGATCCCAGGATGCTTGTGATCAGGACTTGAGCCAAAGGGAGACACTTAATGACTGAGCCACCTAAGTGCTCCAAGTATTCCAAATTTAAATTGAGGAGAATGGAAGAAGGGATGGCAGGTCTGAAAACTTGGGGAACAAGTTGTGGGGTCCAGACCCTTCTCTTCTCTAGCAGAAACCAGAAGTTGTGAGTTCCCTTCCTGGTGTGTGTTGCTGTGCTGAAAGTGGGGTTTATGGCAAGATTGTGTCTCAGCCTTTCCTACCCATTTTGATGGGCTTTTTTTTTTTTTTTTTTTTTTTTTTTTT